>CAUYSK010048843.1:0-14712 GCA_963575035.1 Avahi laniger | reverse complement strand
CTTTCCTTCCCTTCCTTTTTGCAGTTTATTAAAAAATGAATAAAAATCTTTTGTTATTTGTTTCTATTTTTTTTTTTTTTTGAGACAGAGTCTCACTTTGTTGCCCTGGCTAGAGTGAGTGCCAGTGCCGTGGCGTCAGCCTAGCTCACAGCAACCTCAGACTCCTGGGCTCAAGCGATCCTTCTGCCTCAGCCTCCCGAGTAGCTGGGACTACAGGCATGCACTACCTGCCCAGCTAATTTTTTCTATATATTTTTAGCTGTCCAATTAATTTCTTTCCATTTTTGGTAGAGATGGGGTCTCACTCTTGCTCAGGCTGGTCTCGAACTGCCGAACTCAAGCAATCCGCCTGCCTCAGCCTCCCAGAGAGCTAGGATTACAGGCATGAGCCACCGCGCCCGGCCTGTCATGCATTCTTAACTTAAAAGGGCCTAAAGGTTAATGCCTTAACCCTTAACCCCTCCCCAACAATACAGGAAACTTAGGACACTGTCTCTATCTAATGACTTCATCTAGCCTTTTGTGCTATTGTTGTATAGTATTCTAGTGCTGGCCTTTTTCCAGCTCCACCTATTAGCATTATCGTTTTATAAAAACAATATTCGTTTAGCTCTCTCTTCATGTTTGCAAATTTATTTGCACATCATTAGTTCTTATACCTTTTATACCTTCCTTCTGGGATCGTTTTCCTTCTTCCTGAAGTTCATCCTTCAGAAGTTCATTGAGTAAGGTGTTCTATCTGTCAGCCCCCATTTTGAAAGATAGTTTTTTGGGGTACCTACTTCTAGTTTGACAATTGTTTTCTCTCAGCCTTTGAAAATGTTATACCGTTGCCTTGGGCTTGCATTTAGTTGTAAAGAAACCAATCAGTCTCATTGTCATTCTTTGTGGATCACCTGTGTTTTCCTTCTATTGCTTGTAAGATCTTCTACTTCTTCGATATTCTGAATTTTCACTACTCTGCGGGTGGGTGTGGATTTCTTTTATTTTTTTCCTTTTGCAGCTTTAGAAAACTCTGAGCCATTTTTGTCTTCAAATTCTCCTTTTCCAGGCTTTCTTCTTTCTTCTTGAGGCTTTGATTGGAGGCACATTAAGCCTTGTTGTTCTGGTGTCTGCAGTTCCTGTTTTCTAGCTGCTTGTCTCTCCGACCTGAATTCCCGGAAATGTCTTCAGCCCTTTCTTCCAGTTCACTGGTGCTTAATCTGCTGTTTGATTCAGTCAATTTTTTTTAAAAAATTTAAATTTTTAAAAAATGTACGTCAACAATTACATTTTTAATTTCTGGAAATCCTCTTTGGTCCTTTTCAAATCTGGCTGGTTGGTTCTGATAGTCTCTTGTTACTTGCTCATTTTTTGTGATTCTGCCCTTTCATTCTGTAAACAGTTCACCCATGTTAGTTTATATTCTAAGTCTGATAGTTTTAAAATTTGAAATCCTCGAGGGATCCAATTTTGTGGTTCATTGTTTCTTCAGATCCTCCTCTGTTCGCCTCCTGGTGTGTTTGGTGAGACCACGTGGTTGGCCTTTGTCTCTGGACACACTGGAGGCCGGAGTTGAGCACCCACCTTCAGAGGAACCTGCCCCTTGCCAGTCTAGTTGTAGTCTGTGGCTTTCTACTGTTATTTCTCACCTGGCCTCTGAGGTCTTACTACCTCCTATGACCCAAGCAATGTGACGAAAACTGTGTTTTATGTATGATCTGGTTATTTTGCAGCAGAATGGCCCGAAGCAAAACCTCAGTTTCCTCATCTGTAAAATGGTCACCAATAATAATAACTACCCTGCAAGTTGTTGTAAGGATCATAGGAAATGACATATGGCAAAGCACCGTAACAGTTTTTTTCTTTTTTTTTTAAGAATAACTACCATATGGTGATCTTTCGCCGTGCTGAGTGTTTCACATGCGTTATCTCATTGCAGCCTCCAGCACACTGGGTTCTGTCCTCATCTCCATTTTCAAATGAGGATATTGAGGTGTCACATGGTTCGGTTCATCTTCATCATGTTGTCATTATTATGTTGTTGGGGAGGATGAGAATATTGGCGTACAGCAGGGCCTGAGGAGTGGGCTGCCTGCCTGTGGGTAGAGGGGCAGTGTGGTGCCATGGGGACAGCCGGGCGGGGACTCGGGGAAGGAGGGTTGGGGTTCGGATGGACTCTTGCTGGGTGATCGTGAGCCCGCTCAGCTCATGGTCTGGGGTGCTGGCCTCTTAGGAGCAGATGGGCGAGCTGTGGGTTTGGGGTTAGTGTTTCCGCACGTCATGAGTCGCCGCGGAGGCAGCCCCCGGTGTTTCCCTGGCAGGTTGCACTTCTCTGATGGCCCGAGGTTCATTCTGTGTCTCATCCCTGTGTGGTAGAATTCTTGGTGCCCTGTTTCCTGTTAGCCACTCAGCTCCCTTCAGTCAGGCACTGTCACCTTTCTCCTTGGCCTTTTGTCACCTGGCAAGGGCTTGGCACACCAAAGAGGTTCAGCAGATGATGATTAAAGGAGTAAATAGTGGATCTTCTTCACCACAGTGTGCGGGAAGCTCATCTGTAGCAGCTTCGCAAGATGGACTCATGCAGCCTCTGTTATCTGATCTCTGGGCAGAACTCACTCCTCACCCTGCTGTGTTCTGGCGTCACCCCAAGTGCGAATGCTCGGTCACGTTGTCCTCATAACCACTCTCGTGCTTATCGTTCCTGGTGAACAGAGTTTTGGTTTGGTGAAGATGGTCTCTGTAACCCCATCTGTCCTCCCTTCATGTGTTACGTGGAAAAAGGCTTTGAAACTGGGTGGCCCTGAGTTCAAACAGTGGCTTCACCTCTTGGAAGCTCCATGGACAGATGATATAATCTCTGCGAGCCTCAGTCTCCCCACCTCTGAAATGGGGACTGTGAAGCCAGCCTCCCAGGGTGGGGAGAGACTTCCAGGCTGTAGGTGCTTAGTGAGGAGGAATTCCCTCTAGTTTCTCTGGCCACCCTCTGGACCTGCTGTGTTTCCCAGCATGTTCCCCCAGCCACGACACCCTGGCTCCCGCAGGCCTTGGCATCACGCCGTGGGACAACACTTCGTGAACGGCCGGGCCCACCAACCCTTCAACCTCCGCCAAACCCGGCACGCTCTGAGGCTTCCCGAGTGCGAGTGCGGCCGCCCCTCCTCGCCCATTGCTCTGGGTTTCCCAGGTCCAAGCGCGGCTGCCAGCCCCGCTGTTTACCTTGGGAGCCTGGTCTCTTCTCCGGCAGCGTTTGCCAGCCTCAGAGCGAGGGCAGATTTATGAACTGAGTTACACAGAAATTATTTAAGGCCCTGGTCCACCAACAATAATGTAAAGACATACAGTGCCTGTTTGAAAAAAGATTGCCCACACTTTGGTCTGATTTACAGTGTAGGCTGAGGATCCAATTAGCAGTCACAGCGGTCTTTTAGCTGCAACCCAGCGCCTTCCAGGTTTATGCAGACTTTCCAGATCCTGGGCTATGATGAAATTATAGCTGGAGGCTTGTAAAGTCCTGCACTGTTTCTACATGCAGCATATTCTTAACTGCCCCGCTGCTCAGCTTACCTGTGTGCCTGAGTGCCTGACGCCCCTCAGCCCCGCTGCCTGTGGAAGCATCCTCGGGGACTGTTGCCAAGACGAACTTGGTTTCCATCCCAGCTCTCTCCTGCTTACCGTGTGGCATGTGCGAGTGGTTTGGCCTCTCTGAGCCTAAATTTCTTCCTCTATGACTCAGCTAGTGGGGCAGAACAGGGCTCGGGGAGAGTAGTGGACACGCTGCCCTGTGGGAGTCAGGCAGACTGGGTGATGGCTACATAGAACCCGTCGTGGTACCTGGCATGCGGTGGGTGCTCAGTAATGGAGTGTACCATAGAGATCCCAGAAGGAGCAGAGACCCAATGTGGGGCTGGCCTCCTCTCTGGTGCTCTGAGGGGCTGTCTGACCAGGGGCAGGGTGGCGTGGAGGATGGGGTGGCATGGCAGGATTAGGGCAGGTCCTTCAGGCAGCAGGGCTGATGGTCCTGGGGTTTGGGTGGGTCTCACACCCCAGAGTCATCCCAAGTTCTCATGGCACCATCATGGGCTATTTCTGAGGAGTCCACTGAACAGGCCGTGGTCGAGGCTTTCTTAAAGCACCTACTGTGTGCACAACTGCCCTAGCGCCTAGAACAGCACTGAACACATAGCCCTAACAAGCATTTGCCGCAGGCCTGGTGGAGCCAGTTGTGCCCATATGCCTTTAGGCCAACCAGGCAAACCCAGGTCCCGGCTCCAGCCTTATGCCTGGCCCACCCCACCCTCCACACTGCAGCGTCTGCTCTCACTGGGAGGTGAGGAAGACAGATGTCAGCTGAGTGTGTGGACCGGGTTTCTCCTGGCCAGAACTGCCCACCAGCAAGCCCCGCCCTGGCAAGCAGGGAGTGAGCTCGAGTCCCTGAGGCGTGGGAGCCAGGGCTGGGTGCCTGAGGGGATTCTGTTGCTGGGCAGGGGCGGGCCAAGCAACCTCTAGGGGTCCTTCTCTTCTCTCAGTGCTGGGACAGAGATGAGTCAGTCACAGCCACGCCCTAGGGACTGGGCAGAGCTGGCTTTTCTCTGGTTTTGCTGGTGAGCTACGAGCGTCTCCAGCTTGGTGTTGGATTCTTTCTTGTGTCTGTGTCAAGGAGGTAGTCCCTGCCCATGGTAAAACTTCAGTTAAAAATCCTTAGTATTGCTGCGTGTGCTTTATATCACGGGGAATGCCGCTGCGGGAATCTAGAGGGGCCCCTGATCCTGCCTGGGAAGTCAGAGAGGGCTTCCCTGAGGAGGAAGCACAGAGTTGGACCTTGAAGGATGAGGAGGTGTTGGCCAAAGGAGGAGGAAGACCATCATAGGAGAGAAAACAGTGTGGGCAAAGGTAGGGGTGTGTGTGAGTGTGTGTATGTGTGTGAGTGTGTGTGTGTACGTGCACATGATTCTGTATATGAGTGTGTATGTGCATATGATTCTGTATACGGATGGTTATATGAGTATGTGCATATGTGTGAGAGTGTATATGTTAGTGTGTGTATATGGCTCTGTACATGATCATGTGTGTATTAGTGTATATACAGCTGGCTGTGTGTGTGAGTGTATATGTGTGAGCGTGCATGTGTGCATATGTGATTGTGTGGATGTGTGTATATGACTGTGCACACATGAGTGTGCTGGTGAGTGTGGGACTATGTGTATATTCTCTGTGTGTGGATGTGTGTGTGAATGTGTATGAGTGTGTGTATATGTGTGTGGATGTGTATAAGTGTGTGTACATGACTGGGTGTGTGTACATGACTGGATGTGTGTGTGAGTGTGTATGTGTGTATATGTGTATGGATGTGTATAAGTGTGTGTACATGACTGGATGTGTGAGTGTGTATGTGTGTATATGTGTGTGGATGTGTGTGTGTATGTGCATACGTGCGTGTACATGACTGGATGTGTGTGTATGAGTGTGTGTATATGTGTGTGGATGTGTGTGTGGATGTGCATGAGTGCGTGTACATGACTGTGAGTGGATACGTGAGTGTGCCTGTGAGTATGCGTACATGAGCGTGTGTGTGTCAGAGGGACAGAGTGCTCTCTGAGCACGGTGACGCCGGCCGGCGTGTGCATGTGGAGGGAGATGAGCCAGGACGGAGGCTCACAGAGGCTCAGGACTCGGCCCTTCCCCACATTATGGCGACTGGGCTGACCCTGAGGACAGGGGAACCCTGCAGTGAGAGAACAGATGTGAGGGCCAGGCTAGAGGCCGGACACCAGTCAGAGCCCACTGACTGTCACCCTGCCTGAAGTGGCCTGGCAGGATCGGGGAGGAACCAGCACGGAGGGGCTGGCAGCAGTAGAGAGAGGGGAGGGAGCTGAAGGCAGGGACCCAGAGCCCTTCTAATGCAGAGTCTAGAATCCGGGACAGTTCTGGGACTGAATGAATGGCAAAACGGGATTGTGGCCTGTGGGCTCTCGTCCTGAAGTCCTCTCTCTGGTCGTCCCTAAGCCAGCAGGCCCCAGTGCCTGTCCACATTGTGCCAGGCTGGGCTCTGAGGAGGGGTGGGCACAGCCAGGAGAGACTTGGTCCCTGCCCTCAGAGAAGCCCAAGTCCAAAAAGAAAGACAGGGTTCACACAACATGACAGAGGCCAGCAAAGCCCCCTGCATTCTGAGTTATGATTTCTAAGAAGCCCCAGGGCTCCAGGGCCTACAAAATATTCCAGGCCCTTGTCCTCAGTCTGATTCTTACTTCTGCTACAGAAAACCCTCTTCACTTTGGGCTTTGTATCTCTTCTGGTTTTCGGTTTCCAGGACAGCACAGACGAGTCTAGGGCTGCTGTCTGCCTTCCGGATGTTTAACCTTCAGACTCTAGGGCACTGCAACCCACAGGACCTGCTGGTGCTGGCCAGGAAACAGGTGGTTTCTTGGTAAACTCAGGCTTCATTTCTGGCCACATCTGGGCAGGTTCCAGATGGCCCAGGACAGGAGAACAAAGATGCCCAAGCTGAGGTGTCCAACACTGCAGGTCCTGAACTGAGCGGGAAACATGGCCCAGTATTCATTCACTCACTCAGCCTTTGCTGAGAGCTCCTCTGGACCAGGCCCTGGGGTAGTGCGGGCACCACGACACGAATGGGACACCCTGCTCGACCTCGCCTCCAGTCTAGTGGAGAAGCCGGACACTGGAGCAAGGGCAGTGGATGTGTGGGCCGGTCCTCAGAGATTGAGCCTGTTAGACGTGGGAACAGTGTAAACAAAGGACTGTCGTGTTCAGGAACGGCTGGAAGTCAGAGCACAGGGCCTGGGGTGGACACAGCAGCGGCAGAGGGAAAGGCCCGCCAGGACTCGCTCACAGAGGCCGGGCTGCACGCAGAGGAGCCGGGATGGCACCTCGGAGATCCGCGAAGGGTACTAACAGAGGCCCCGGTAGACCTCAGCAGCAGCCGCTTTCAGAAGATCACTTTGATAGTAAGTGACAGAGCTGGGGACTGAACCCCAGGGGGTGACACTTGGCATGACCCATCCCCAGGCCTGCCTGGAGGGGGGTCATTAGGTTACCCTCCCCACAGTGGGCACTGTGCGTCCCTCTGCCTCACCCACCCACCTGCATGCTGCTGCACCTCCAGAGCGCAGGCTCTCGCGTCTGTGCACGGTGCGTGTGCGACAGCGTGCCCTGCCAGCCTGTGAACGGTGCCACTGCAGGGCCCGGTGCTGCCAGCCCCGCCAGCCCCAGCCCTCATCATCCGAGCCTGATTCCTGGTCTCATTAGTGGCTCCTCCATCCTGCTTTGATTTGGGGCTCTCCTAATGACGTTTGATTGGCAGTGACTGGAGTCAATCGTAAGCTCATGCAAAAGGAAGCTTATTTACGTATTTTCTGCTGTTCTGTTAACAATGACTTCAGAGGGGCATATGGAACAGATAAAGGATTATTTAGAAATCAGAAATTTTCAAGAGACTGGAAACAACTTGATAAAAACCATTTAGGTACTATAATGTGCTTCATTTAAAAAAGACACATATTTACCTAGTCTGTCTGATTTTACAGGAAGCGAATTAGGAGCGGTATTCAGACATGCAATTGGAGTGACAAGATATTTCTTGGTAGCTGCTCCACGGCACCGTGCTCACACGTGACCTGCACGTGTGTCTGTGTCGAGGCCCACGCGATGGGGCGGAGGGTGCGGCTGCTCTGCATCTGGGGACCTGCTGCTGCCCTCACTGTGCCCCTCCAGAGCCCCACGAGGCTTTCTGGATGCTTCCTCCTTCCGTACATCTAGTCAGTCATCAAGTGCTGGTGACTCAGCCTCCTAAGCCTCCCTCTAGAACCAGGCTGCTTGAGTCAAATCCCGATTGCCATGACATTCTATCGGAGTGAACACTGGCAAGGTGCATAGCGCTCCGTGCTCCAGTTTCTTCATCTGTAAAACGGGGGTTGTGATAACCGTGCCTACCACTGGAGCTACCCTGGGGACTTGACAATACTGTGTACAAAGCATGTGGAATGTTCACCAAATAAGGCCTGAGTAGGACTGAATGGCACACTTTGTTCCAGTCCCAGTCCTGGCTGTGGGATCACCTGGGGGTTTCAGGAGGCGAGAGGGTCTGTGGATGCTGGTCCAGTCCTGTTCACGTCCCACACACACCTGGCCGAGCTCCTGGCTACTGTCTTAGAAGGCGGTCGTGACTGCTGTTAGTGGAAGACAAATGTGGCCTACAGCTTAGCCTTCCCCTCTCCTCTGGGCCTGGAAAGAAGTTCTCCTCCTTTTCATTGAGCGTCGTTTCCCTGTGAGCCTGGTTTCTGAGCTGGGAGTGAGCCTCCCATCAGATGGAGAAGCTTTTGTTTCTCAGGCCTTTCCTGAAGCCCACCCACACCGTCATAGCCCCACGGTGCATGGAGTGAGTCTGTGCCCACGTGCACACACATACCTGCAGTACACCTGCACGTGTGCACACACATACCTGCAGTATACCTGCACACATGCACACACGTACCTGCAGTACACCTGTATACATACATTCACACACCTACAGTATACCTGCACACATGCACACACATACCTACAGTACACCTGCACATGTGCACACACATACCTGCAGTACACCTGTATACATACACTGACACACCTACAGTATACCTGCACACATGCACACACATACCTGCAGTATACCTGCACACAAGCACACACATACCTGCAGTACACCTGTATACCTATACTCACACACCTACAGTAGACTTGCACACATGCACACACATACCTGCAGTACTCCTGAATATATACACACACGTATCTGCAGCACACCTGTATACATACAATCACATACCTACAGTAGACTTACACACATCACACACATTCCTGCAATACGCATGCACATGTACCTGCAGTGCAACTGCATACATTCACACACATACCTATAGTGTACTTGCACACATCACACACATACCTGTAGTGCACACACCCACATACCTACAGCATACTTGCACACATGTACACACACCTGCAGACTTGCACACACCATACACATACCTGCAGTGCACATGCACACACATACCTGTAGTATACCTGCACACATGCACACACATCCCTACAGTATCTTTGCACATGTGCACACACACACCTGTAGTACACATGCACACACATAACCTATAGTATGCCTACAGTATACATGCACACACATACCTACAGTACACATGCACACATGCACACTCATCTGCACAGCCTCTCTTCTGGTCCCTTAGGCCTATCCTCTAGACTGTGGCCCGAGTGGTCTCTTTAAAGCACAAACTGATGGTGCCACATCTTTCTCAGCAGCCTTCAGGGCACAGACAAGGTGTAAGGTAGAGGATTTACAGAATCAGAGTGGCCTGAGAGACCCTCTTATCGAGGACATTGCTTTGTAGGGAAGGGAGTGACATAGTCACCTGAGTGGGGAGGTGGGGCAGCCAGTCTGTAGATCTGACTAGTCTTTCGATCTGAGAGTCCATGTGGTTCTTTCTGGAACATGCTGGCCCCATAGGCCCCTGGGCCTAGGGAAGCTGCCCTGTGGGTAGCACCCAAGTCTGCCCAGGGAGCTGCCAGTCCCTCTAGATACCCAGGTGCCCTGCCCTGCCTATGAGGCCTTGTCCATTCTGCACCCCAGAGAATGTCTCCTTCAAGGCTCAAAGGCCCCAGTGGGAGCTTGGGAGGAGGAGAGTGTCCTTCAGAAGTGGCCTCAGCAGGGTCAGAGGGCATGTCAGGGCAGGGCAGGCCTCCTGAGCCCTGCAGAGACAGTGGCTCTCAGGGGAACGTGCTCCGGCCTCTCAGGCCTGGCAGGTGGGGCATGATGACAGGCATGTTCCAGGTCAGGGTTGGTAAGGCCTGGGTTGCTGCCTCCCCGATGTGGCCTCATCCCTACTCACATTCTTACCAATGACGCCGTTGCCCATAGGCTCAATCCTGGGCCCAGATTGGCACTGATGAGCCACTTGCTTAGTCCCGTGGGGCCAGACTTGAGTCAGATCCTTGCTCCTCCTCAGATTTGCTGTGTAACTTCGGGCAAGTCACTTCCCCTCTCTGAGCTTTGGCCCTCTAATTTTAGAAGCTAACATATGTAAGGTGCCATCCCCTGTGCCTGGCCCCAACTCCTCAGTTATCCAAACATGACTCACAGGGCTGTGGAGTGGTTGGTGGGGTTCTCCAGACACCCTGAGGAAAATGCTTGGGTTCAAGTCTCGTTTCAGTCGTGATTCATTATGTGATCTCAGATGGTTGTCCTACCTCTTTGTGCCTCAGTTTCCTCATCTGTCAAGATGAGGTTGTCGTGACTGCCCTACCTTCCTTGTTTTGGGGGTGCTCAGATGAGATGGCAAATGGGAAAGTCCCACGAGGGCCAGGTGTTGGACGGGGCTGCAATCAGAAGATACATGTGCAGTCTCGTGGCCTCGTGGCTGCAGAATGACGTTCTCTGCACTGGGAGACAGCCCTGGAAAGGGTCCTGGAGCCAGACTTTGGGGAGGCCTAGTGTCCTCTATTCTGTTGAGGGACACCGCAGAAGCTATCAAGGCTGATGCTGCTCCATCTTGGGGAGTCATGTCTCCCAGAACAG
The DNA here is from genome assembly GCA_963575035.1 of Avahi laniger. NCBI lineage: Eukaryota > Metazoa > Chordata > Mammalia > Primates > Indriidae > Avahi > Avahi laniger. The sequence goes on along the minus strand of CAUYSK010048843.1, from coordinate 4,148 downwards.
CTGGCCAAACCCTCCCTCTGGCCAGCAAGGCACGCTCTGAGCTGCAGCACCCCGACCCCCTGACCCCCAGGCAGTGGCCTCCTCTGCCCCCTCTGCTCCAGCCACAAGGGCCTTTTCGCTCTGCCCCTTCCTGCCTCAGGACCTTCGCATTGGCTTTTCCCTTTGTCTGGACTTCTCTGTTCCTAGAACTTAGCATGGGTGGCTCCTTCTCATCCTTGACCTCTTCAAGGAGGCCTTCCCTAACCACCTCCAAGTAAAAAGCACCCCCCCAACTGAAGTCCTCCCCTGTCGCACCATGAGGCTGAGCGTTTCTTCCCGTAGCACTCACATGGTCTGACATTTATTTGCTTGCTTGGCTGGTACCGGTGTCACCCCACTAGCGTATGAGCTGCTGGAGTGTAGAGACCACGCATCTTGCTCACTGCTGTCACCAGAAGCTCGAATGATGCCCAGCATCTTGTAGACCCTTAAAAATATTTCATGGATGGTAGCTGGTGGGTGGACGGGTCCTAGGTAGACAGACAGGTGGGTGAAGGGGTGAATGGAGAGGGAGGAAAGGCGATGAGGGAACAGTACCCCAGCAGGGGTGTGAACAGGCAGGCTGGACCCTGCCTGGGTCAGGGTGTGTGCTTATGTTGGGGGAGAGGAGTTTGAGAGCGTGGCAGGTGTTTGGGTGTGAGTTGGATGTGCAGTGTGTCTGGGTATTAGGTGTGCATGTGGGCGAAGCATGTGTGTGTTTGGAGGAGTGTGTCTGAGAATCTGTATTCAGGGTATGCCCTGGTCTTAAAACACTACGTGTGTTCGCCAAGGCTCACAGGACTGGGGCTGGTCTCCGTCTTCCAGGTGAGCCATTCTGGGCCGGCGGGATGGGGCGAAGGTGTCTTAAGAAGGGCAGAGAAGGCTGGAGATCCGCAGCCTGAGCTGGAACATCAGCTCCAGGACATGGTTGAGTCCCACCACCAGGCGATTCGTTGAGCAAGCTCATTGTTACTGTACTGCTGTACCGCTAACTTGAATGGAGGAGGCTCTAGCACCCGCCTCCCGGCTTGTTAAAAGGGCTGGTTTACTGGGAGTTTCCTTTCTGTCACTGAGGTAGTCTCTGCCTGCTCAATTCCCTCTTCCAGGGTTGATGACAAAAGTAAAAATAGAAAAACTCCCAGAGAGATTGTCTCCCATGGGGCTGCTGGCCTGTGGTCCAGCCAGACCCTCCTCCCACCCTGGGCCTCCAAGTGGGATAGGGGGGCCCCCGGGAGCGGTCCTGGCGTGAGCCGAGTCGGCTGAGAGCATGGATGGTGGAGGGGAATGTTTCTACTAGGCCACGGGAATGTTTGCTTTTCTTCTCCAAGAACTGGTTGTGGTCATGTAAATCACCCCGGAGGAAAACCAGAGGGTCCCCAAATGCATCTGTTGGTTTTTATAAAAAAAAAAGAAGAAGAAGAAGAAGAAAGAATGACAAAGACAACAATCTTTGTGGTCGGCTTAAAAGTATTTTAATCATCAATGGACAAGGGAAGGATAAACCCCCGGGGCAGGCAGGAATGCGTGCGGGGGCCGGGGAGGGCTGCCTGTGCGCCTGCCACCTCGGCCGCACTGTGCAGAGCTGGCCCCGGCACGGGAGCAGCAGGGCATGGGGGGTGGCTTGCACGAGGGCTCGCAGGGACCTGCCTGGTCCCACTCCCACGAGGACATGCCTTCCACCTGTAGAAGTATACAGTCAGGGTGTGTGTGAGGCCTGGCGAGTTGGCAGGGGGATTCCAGGGGGTGTGCTTGGGGGCACGGGCAGGGTTCTGTGAGAGTCAGTGTGCGTGTGGTTGAATGTGCCTGGGTGTGTGTTGAGCTTTGCGGGGGTTAAGAGAGAGTGAGTGTGTGTGTTTATGGGATTGGATCTGTGTGAGTGTGGGGGTGTTTGCAGTGTGTCAGCATGTACATGGTTGCAGAGTTTGTGTTCAGGGTTGTGATTGGGGTGCATGTGACTGGGGAATTTCCTGGATGGGTGTGTGTGGGTGTCTATGCAGTTAGGTACGTGTCCATTGGGATGTGGTTGAGAAGTATATGGTGGAGATAGACACGTGCCCACCCACATGCACCCCTCCACATCAACACCCAGAGCACACTCTGACAGACACACCACTCAGCACCTAGTGTGTACCCCACACCCAGCACAGACTCCCATAACACACCTCAAACGCACTCCAACAGTGTGTGTATGTGTGTGGTCAGGCTGGGTAAGTATGTGTCTGTGCACCTTGGAGTGTTTGGGTGTGAGTTTGGGGGCCTATGTATGGTCATGGCATGTGCTTATGCTGAGGGAGGGGAGTTTGAGAGCGTGGCAGGTGTTTGGGTGTGAGTTGGATGTGCAACGTGTCTTGAGTATTAGGTGTACGTGTGGGTGTTTGGAGGAGTGTGTTTGAGACTGTTTTGTGTATGTGCCTGTAGATTGGGTGTGGAAATGAGTTGGTGTTGGGTTGATGTGTGTGTGTGTATGTGTGTTTAGGCGTGTGGGGAGATGTGTGGCTGTACATTAAAGAGGATTGTGTGTGGCTTTCTGTGTGTGCTGGGTGTAAGGGAATAGCTATAGGGCTCCCACTGGGAGAGCTGGGCCTCTGGCTGGCCCAGGCTGGGATTTGAACCTAGAGGAGCCAGCAGACCCTGCTCCTTCCTCCTCAAATCGAGGAGCCCATGGGGAGGTGGAAACCTGGCATCTGGGAAGACTCCTTGGAGGAATGGGATTGAGCAGGGCCTGGAGGAGTGAGGTGAGTCCTGGTGTCAGAGGCCACTCCTGGCAGAGGGACGGGTTCATGCAGTGGCCCGGAGGCAGGAGATCACCCAGCACACCCAGAGCAGGCATTGGGCACGGAGAGCAGAGGACAGTGGGGCTTGGGCCTGACACAGGGGCTTTGACTGGCAGGCAGAGGATGGGAGGAGATGGGAGCAGGCTGGACTGTGGATTTGCAAGCGGAAGAGGCCCCAGCAGCAGGGGTTCTGCCAGCAGTGCCCTGTGTGGCACCCACAGGGTTCCCTGAGGAAGGCAGTCCCTTCATGAGCTTCACGTTGGTCCCCTAGAGCTCTGAGCTGCCAACCTGGCATCCTCCCAGCAGCCCAGGGAGCCATCGGGGCAGAGGTTGTTACCCCACTTGACAGGTGAGGACATGGGACAGGAGGGAGGGGACGTCCTGACACCTACGGTTCAGCAGAGGCTGGGGGACTCCTTATCACCCTGTGTCTGTTCCATCCTGGGCACAGGTGCTGGCTGTGGATGGGCCACCACAGTTCCCAGAGTGCTGCCTTATAACTTCCCGGCTTCACAACAGCCCTGAGAAGCAGGTGTTTTAAATTTCTTTGTATAAATGTGACATAATCATATGTTAGAAATTTGGCAAACAAGAAAAAGAGAGCAGATGACTCCAAACCACTGTGGTGGAATATTTTCACCTGGGCCCATCTCTACTGTATAAGATAGTGCTTGGTGCAACATCTGGCACATAGTAAGTGCTCAACACGGGCACTTTTTACAAATCATTGCTGAGGTTTAGAGTTGAGAAGGGTCTGAACCCTAGTCGCCTCTCTTCTTGGATGAGGTACCTCACCTCTCTGTGCTGCGTGTTCCCGTTGGGGTCATTGAGAGGATTGTTAATAATTAGCGTTGTTAAATTTAGCATATGGCTAAGAAGTTTCCCGTTGTTCCAGGGCGCATCGGAACCACCGTTACTCACAGCAGCGCCGCGGTCCGCCGTGTGGGCTGTGCAGTTTACGCGGCTTTGTTCCCTCTGTTGGGCTGGCCTTCCACTGTTCATATTTCATAACGGCAGTGTTTTATTCGCTATCTTCTGACATAAAGCTTGTCTGATCTCCAGCTTTAACCTTGGGCAGGAGCCCAGAACCAAAATGTCAAGGGCAGTTTGAACCTCGCTCTGTGTGTATGTGGATTCGCTCTAGGGACACCACATGGAAGCCTCCCACCCCGGGTGCAAGACTCCCTCGGGGCTGCTGTTCCCACCAGCACTGCCTCCTGCCAGCCTGGCCTGCCGCAGAGAGGACGACGACGCCCACTTGCTAATGTGCTAATGGGGGCTCGCTCCCTCTGGCGCTGACGTGGCTGTGCCGAAACATTCCCAGTGGTGATTTGCAGTGGGCTGGTTCCTGCGCCG
>CAUYSK010048841.1:0-16880 GCA_963575035.1 Avahi laniger | reverse complement strand
GGTCTCACTCTGTGGCCAGGCTAGAGTGTGCAGTGGCATCATCGTAGCTCACTGCAACCTCAAACTCTTGTGCTCAAGCAATCCTCCTGCCTCAGCCTCCCAAGTAGCTGGGACTACAGGCGCACACCATGACGACTGGTTCATTTTTTTATTTTTAGTAGAGATGGGGTCTCGCTCTTGCTTAGGTTGGTTTCAAATTCCTGAGCTCAAACAATCCGCCCGCCTGGGCCTCCCAGAGAGCTAGGATTACAGGCGTGAGCGACCACGCCCGGCCCCTCTGCTGCATTTTTAATGAAATATTCATTCTAAAAGAATGATGTCACCTTTATAAGGTCACATATTTCAATGACAATCAGACAAGGAATTAGCCAGAAAAGAGTTTATCCATACAGAATGAATAGTCCTTATTGACACCAAACCTATGTCCTACATCTACTCTTTCTGATACTACACCTCAAGTAACATAGGTACTACACCTCAAGTAACATAGGTCGTTATTAGTTTCTGTCATTAGTTTCTGTAAATAAATCATATCGGAGGAGGATTCAAATAGGCATTTTTGGTGAAATACTGCTATAATAAATGGGTCACTGCTTTGGGTTCATGTCTTGTTATAATGGTTCTGGGGAATGTCCTGTGTGGTCAAGGACTCCCTTTTGTTATGCGCTCTGTACCAACATTCGAACCACATGTACATGTCCACCTTTCCTACTACAATATTTTAATAAGTTCCATGAAAACAGGAGTTGTATCTGATCTCGCCACTGTATCTCCAGCATCTAAAACAATGTCTGTAACCTCACAGAGAAGACACATAAATAGTGGAAAGACTAGGATGTAGGTTTGCTCTCAATGAGGACACGTATGAACATGAACTTGCTTCTAAACTGGAATACACATAATGATAATCAAATACTAAAGACAGCCCAAGAAAAACAAAGATTAGGTGTTGACTCCCAGTTAAACATGTAGATTGACCTGCTAAGATAAAGGATAAAAAGGGTACAAATTATAAAGTCAAAGAGAGGGGAGAAGAGATCACTGGAAATGAGAGATTTCCATAGATTTTTGCAAGAAGAAAGGAAAATGAACTGACCTAACAGATGTGAGGAAGTGAAAACCTTCAGAGTGGGATAACAAAGGAAAGCAGGCCACACAGAATTCCAGAAGAGCTCAGAACTGGAAGAAACAAGGAAAGTTCCCGTAACTGAAGCCACAGGCCACAAACGAGGGGATTGAATGAAAGACTACACAGGAAGTAACCGGAGCCCCAGATCTCCTTCCAGCCCTGCTGGCAGCGTCTCTCCCTGGCCTGCCTCCAGAATTCTGGCAGCTAGACTGGTACCTCTCAGGCAGAAGACTGGAAAAGTCTTGTTAGAAGATGCTAAAACCAACAGACCTCCAGGTTCTGGTATCTGTGCCTCACCCCCTTATCAATGAAAAAGCAGGCTTGTTCCTAGATTACCCTAAAGTAAAGCTCATGAACTCACAAGTCTTGCTCAGACACTAGAAGCTTCCAGCTAATTTCTCAGTTGCTGACACTTAAGTATAGGGCAGTCAAGAAGCATAAAACATTTGGAAAAGACCTCCAACAAAAAAGAAGAGGCCAAAATAAACCCAACAAAGGACTCTGAGGACATGCCGCCACTAGTGATATAATCTTGCCAAAAAATTGAAGCTGATTATCATCAAGCCTCATCTAGAACTCAGTACAGTAAGTCCTCACTTAACGTCATGGATAGGTTCTTGGAAACAGACTTTAAGCAAAAGACATACAACGAAATCTATTTTATCACAGGCTAATTGATATAAACAAGAGTTAAGTTCCTATGGCATATTTCTTGTCACAAAAACATCGTACTTCTAAATAAAGATCCAAATTCTTCCAAAATTAAACACTGAAATAAATGTGACTATATACATTCAAGAAAGAGTAATAAAAACAAGTAAGATTTAATTATTCACCCATGTATTCCAGTTCAGGGTTGCGGGTGGCCAGAGCCTCTCCCAGTAGCTCGGGGGCAAGGCAGGAACCCACCTTGGACAGGATGCCATTGCATCACAGGGTGCACCCACACTCACTCAGAGGGGCACAATTTAGACACGCCAATGAACCTAACAGGCACATCTTTAGGATGTGGGAGAAAACCAAAGTGCCGCAGAAAACCCACGCAGACGTGGGGAGAAAATGGGCAAACTCCACACATACTTTCCTATTGTTTGAAAATCAGGCTTTCTTTCACTGCTTAGTATGATAAATTTGAGCACCAAAATAATAAACTATAACACAATAGGAATTCATGAGTACAGGTAAATAATAAAGAGATGAACAGACAGAAAAATAGAGGAGTAGAGAGGACTCATCCTTAAATATAATGTCTACAGAGAAACGTGGAAGAAGTGGTAGGGCTGGAAAACCCTTATTTTGCAACCATCATAGACAAAATGATAAACCAAGAGGCAAAAAAGTTAAAAAGTGATAAATGTGGATAAAGGATATGCGAGTTCTCTGTATAATTTTTGTAACTTTTAAGATTGAAAATATTTCAAAATCAAAAAATCAAAAATAATACAGTAAGAATAGATAGCCCACCCTATTCTTATTGTATTATCTATACCTTCTTCAGAGGTATAGATGAAACAAGACAGTTGAGTTGAATAATTGATAGTTTATAATTTTTGATAATGGATGATGTCTTAAAATTTTTTGTAATAAAAAGTTTTTAAAAATTATGGAGGAAACAAAGACAATGTGGGGAACACAAGAAAAACCCAACAACAAAAAGAACATTCTACAGTTAACTTTTCTCAGAGAAATAAGAGATTATACCCATAGAATAAAATCAGGATATTATTCCAAAGAAAACAAAAGAAGAACAAGAAACAAATAGGACAGCCAAAACATTAGAAGGTGGTTGATGTAAAGTGAAGGAAATGTTCCAGAAATAGGAAGGGAATCAAAGACAAAAGGAAACAAGGCTCCAAAATAGAGGCTCAATCCGGGGGATCAGATATATAACTAGCAGGAGTTCCAGAAAGAGAGAAATGAGCGACTTAAAGAGGAAAAAATAATAAAAGGTGTAAGGAGTTTCTCAGAACTAAAGGATGCAAATCCTCATTTGAGAGGTCCTGCACCAAGGCCAAGTGTCAAAGTAGACCAAACATGCAAGGAAAGAAAGCTTAAGATCTCCCTTTCATGAGAAATGCAAGTCCTTTAAAATCATCAGGTCCAGAGAGACATTTAAAAAAAAAGACAACAGTGGCCAGGCATGGGCGTTCATGCCTATAATCCTAGCATTTTGGGAGGCCAAGGCAGGAAGATCGCTTGAGGCCAGGAGTTTGAGACCAGCCTGAGCAAGAGCCAGATCCCTTCTCTACCAAAAAATAGAAGAATTAGCCAGGCTTGGTGGCATGCATCTGTAATACCGAGGAGTCTGAGGCAGGAGGATCACTTGAGTCTAGCAGGTCAAGGTTGCAGTGAGCTTTGATAATGCCACTGCACTCTAGCCCAAGCAACAGAACCCACCGGGTTGCCAAAAAAAAAAAAAAAAAAAAGATAGCAATCACCCTACTCCCCACTTTGAGACTTTGAGCTATTCATTCATCTTTTGAAACTGCTTGCTATTGCCACAAATAGCTATAATCTAATAATGACATACCATACACTATAACCCACACCCTACACCTTAATGAGGCATAGCAAATCACTAATCAATATTTCTGTAAACCTAAGAGGACTCTTGACAAACGGCTTTGTATCAGCCCCCTCCCTGTTCCCCTGTTTTTGCCTTTAAGAACCTGCTTGCAACAAAGGCCGAATGGAGCTCACATCCGAGGTTACTTGAAATTGAGTCTTCTGGGCAGGTGTACTCACTTTGGCTCAAGAAAACTCTTTCAGTTATGTTTCGTGCCTCAGTCTCTTCCTCTTCAAGTCAACATGTGTGGTAGAGTAGGCAGGATTCGGAGCAACCCACCCCAACCATCAAACATTCCTCCCAGACTCTGCACCTAGTCAACCCTGAACCCCTTGTGTTCTAAGAGAAACTGTTGGATGTAAAGTGGTGAGTCCCACTGAAAAATCCAGACCTATCCCACTCTTTGGTTGAAGGTCTAGACTTTGCTTGAGCTCTTCTTTCAAAGCCTCTCTTTCTAGAACATAGGTTTTCCGTCTTTACCCTTGTGGGTCAGAGATTTGGGTTATAGGAAAAACTGCCTTTTCTCCCTCTGAGGATTGGAGGTTTGGATAAGGTCAGCAAGGAGCTTCGCACAGAACTTTTGTTTTTCTGCAGGATCCGGTGGCACTTTGGCATTGGTGGTTTTATTTTACAGAGCACACTTTAAAAATTGTAGCTACTTTCCTATTGTTTGAAAATCAGGCTGGAATTTTCATTTGTTACCAACTCCTATTATTTTATTTTTTTGAGACAGTCTCGCCCTGTCCTCTGGGCTAGAGTGGTGTGGTATCAGCCTAGCTCACAGCAACCTCAAACTCCTGGGCTGAAGTGATCCTCCTGCTTCAGCCTCCTAAGTAGGTGGGACTTCAGGCGCAAGCCACCACGCGTGGCTAATGTTTTCTATTTTTAGTAGAGACCTGGGGTAGAGGGGGTCTCACTCTTGCTCAGGCTGGTCTCAAACTCCTGAGCTCAAGCAATCCTCCCGCCTTGGCCTTCCAGAGTGTTAGGATTACAGGCATGAGCCATTGCACCTGGCCCCAATTCCTATTAATAAACACCAGCTGGGTTTACATACAACACTAAGGGGGTGTACTTTCCTAGAAAGTGGACCCACCTGACCTGGGATGATCTTAAGCAGCAATGGCCAAAATGCGGGTCTTTTGAAATGTCTAAAATAATTTATCTGCATGCACAATTGGAAAAAGCTGGTTTTAGAACCACACGAATCGAATAGGGCACTTACTTCCAAAGGCACCAAAGAAGATTCTAAAAGAAACTGAGAAAACTGCTTCCATTCAAGAAGTAAACGAAAAGATATCAATCACCACCACCTAAGGAAACTTCCCAGGTCCTCCTCCCTGAAACTCCTATTGCGGTTGTCACGGAGTCAATCTGAACCCTTTTATGGGTTCTCTGTCCGATTCTCGAACCATTCGTTGCTCAATTAAACTTCCTTAAATGTGTCTAGAGTTTTTCTTTAAACAGACAGCATATTCAAAATGAGCTCCCAGTGACCGCTGTTACTGAACCAAACCGGGGTCCGCTCACCCAGTGCAGCAAAGCCGAAGAGTTACAGCGGGAGAAAAAGGCATTTTTATTGCATGACGCCATGGAAGGAGAACAGGCAGCTGACACTTAAAACTACAGCTCCCCAGTGGCTTGCAAGCCAAGGTTTTTAAAAGCAGGGGTACATCTTAGGTAGACAAAATGGAAATCAATACATGGAAGTTATATATTGGCCTGTCTCAAAAGGTGGGATATCCTGATGTGGGGGCCACGGGTCACAGGTGGTGAGGACTTAAATAAAATCTTAAGCCACCTCGCCCAGCCTGGAGTAGCACTTCTAATTTCCTTGAACAACTTTTCCTTTGCATTCACACCTTGGCTAACTGTTCAGTGCAACTGGCCTGGCTTGGATTTCAACATGCCTTCCTCACTAAGCTTAATGATATCTAGCTTCTGACGTAAAGTGAGAGATGTGCAACTCTTCCATTCACTTGAACCCTCAAAGGCGGCTGTGAGACTATTAATTGGCCAACTTTGAATATTGTGTTTCAAGGAATAGGGAGGTCCTAGGAGAGGAAGAGCGAGAACAGCTGGTCGATGGAGCAATCAGAACGTACAACAATTACCATTAAGTTTGAGGTCTTATATGGGTGCAGTTTGGAGCACCCCAAAAGAATTACAACAGTAATCAGAGATAACTAATCATAGATCACCATAACAGATATAATAAAAGTTTGAAATACTGCGGAATTACCAAGCTGTGACACAGAGACACAAAGTCAGCACATGCTGTTGGAAAAATGGCTACACTAAGCAGGGTTGCCACAAACCTCAGCTAAGCGCAATAAAATGAGGTATGCCTCTACCCAAGTTCCTAATACCATTCATCAAATATTTACTACGTATCTCCACACCTGTTAACGAGAAATCTGAACAGCCTCCTGTAAAATAAAAGCACCGAACCCCTCTCCCACCGGGAGAGGCTTCATGGTCCTTTTGCTACGTTAGCACCTGAGATGGGGCCCGTGAGGTCAGTCGTACACCCTCTCGGGCAAACCCCAGATTTGCACCGGCCTGGAGCTCACCAGATGCGCGGGAGGATCCTGAGCCCCCGGTGCTGGGGAGGAGTCGCCCCCAACAGAAACGACTGGAGCGCCGCGATACCTTTCTTCTCATGTCTCCTCCAATTCCGCCCCACAGCCCGGTGGGTAGGTAGCATCATCTGCACTTCTAGAGAAGGAGGAAGCCGAGGCTCGGACAGGCGAGTCGCCAGGCCCAGCTGGGGCGGTGGGGGAACCTAAGCTCGCTGCCGGCTCACGGCCAAAGAGGCCGAGCCACTCAGAGGCTGGGGACGATCGGGCCGGGCCTCGTACCTGGGGAAGCCGAGCACTCGGACGTGGCGCCGGGCGAAGTCTCCGCGGAAGCCGGCCGACTTCGCCAGGGCTGCCGCGACCCGCGCGGCCCACTCCCGCCTCAGCGCGCCTCTAGACGCCAGTCCCGCGCCGGCCCCGCCCCCGCCCCCGTCTCCATGGCGACGCGGCGCGCGCGGAGGACGCCTCACCCAAACCCTGGAGCTCGCGCAGCCTCAATCGGGCAGATAGCACGCCTCCCTCTGGCCGCGATGGAACGGGCGCGGATGAACATTGTCTAGGCAGTCCTACACAAAGCCATTTGCCTCCTTGGCCCACACGCTTCGTTATGAGCTCAGCTTCCTACTACTCTCGATAGGTGAGAGGAGTGGGAGCTGCTCAGAGGCGAATCCCCCACTTGCGCCTCCTGTGGCCAAGCACTAGAGATAGCTGCAGGCGTCCTCTGGCTTTTGGTTCCTTGGGTCTGCAAGCCGGAACCGTGGGGTAGGACGCACCCACGCGTGGATGGGGGAAGTTGCCACAACCTGTACTTGAAGGGGGACAGTCCCACAGCCCCGAATTAGAATTATCCCAGATTGATCTCTTCTTATAAGCCTTCCTTTTAAATGTAATTAATAAGCCCTAATTTTTGTTAAATTTTTTCTTTAATTTGGGTCCACTGATAATCTTTGAAAAGTAGGGGTGGAGGAGGGTAAGTAGGATGTTTTGATATACCTTCTGTGCTTTGTAAAACATTCGAAAGCATGTGAGATTTCTGGCAAAGAGCAAAAGCTAGTATTATTTAAATGCTTTAAAGATTTTGCGTTAAAAACATGAGAAGGCCCAGCGTGGTAGCTCAGGCCTATAATCCTAGCACTCTGGGAGGCAGAGGCGGGCAGATCCTTTGAGCTCAGGAGTTCAAGACCAGCCTGAGCAAGAGCGAGACCTCGTCTCTACTAAAAAAATAGAAAGAAATTAATTGGACAGCTAAAAGTATACAGAGAAAACTAGCCAGGCATGGTGGCACATGCCTATAGTCCCAGCTACTCAGGAGGCTGAGGCAGGAGGATCCCTTGAGCCCAGAAGTTTGAGGTTGCTATAAGCTAGGCTGATGCCATGGCACTCTAGCCCAGGCAACAGAGTGAGACTGTCTCAAAAAAAAAAAAAAAAAAAAAAATGAGGAAAAATAACTTGGGTGTCTCAGGATTAGAAACATAGGTAATTTGTATTTTTGCTCCATTTTCTACATGTTAATCTTTGTAATTAAAACCTGTTTAAAAGAACTACTTTCAGAGACCAGAACCAACCATTTAGGGGCAAATCTGAACTTATGTGGCCAAGTAGTTTTAAAATAATTCCTTAAATTTCAAAGTCCTAATTAACACTAATATTTACTTTAAAATTAAACTAAGTACTTTTACATAATTATATAAATTGATATATTTAGCATGCATCAATAAGCTTTCTTTCTAGATGACTTGAGCTAATTCGCTGATGCTTTCTTCCGGTCATGTGCATTTACCACTGTCCGCTTTGACTAAGAAGGGATGAAAGGTATTTCCATCTGAGTTATAATGAAATTAATTAGTCCTGTCTGGAAAGATTATAAGATACCGTAACAATATAGAAAAGCTAGTGCAATAGCCCTTATTTGGTGTCAGGATCTGTGTTAAGTACTTCCCACATATAAAATCAAAGATAAGAAGTACTAGCACAGGTCTAGGCTCTGCGAATAATTTGCTATGTGGTCTTCTGGAAGTTCATGAATAATTTGTTTTTCTAGTCCTTAACCTGAGGATATGATGTGACAACTATAAAACTGTTCAAATCCTGGCTTCTTGGAACTAGGGATTACCCCTGGAGGAAGAAAAATTTAGAAGGAAAAAAACCCATTCACAGAGGGCAATCCTAATCTGAGATGAGGCTGCTGAAGGTCATGGCCTAGCATTAAGCTCTCACAGGTGATCTCATAATTCATAGGTTTCTAATATTTTCATTTGCTTCTCTACTGTTCTTGGACTGCCAGCTTCCCCAACAGACTGAACCTTTGAGTCTCCTTATGCCAAACTTTGAACCAATGATTTGAACCTAAACCAAGAAATTACAAATGTTTAGTAAAGAACTAGAATAAATCATTTTCTCTCTTGATCTCAAAGAGGTTTCTCAAACTATTTGCAAATTGATTATTGGTTGCAAAAGGGGGCATTTAGAATACAAATTATCATTCCTGCCAAGAAGAACAACATTCAAAAGCTACAAGAATTTATAAGCACCTAGCTTTTGTATGGCACAGGTGAAAGAAGTTTACCTTCTATTCCTAGATAATAACTGTCTTTTACAAGGACAGGTAAGAAGTGAGTTAAGCCCAGAGTTCTACAAGACATCAAAGAAGAGCCTAGTGGAAGAGTAAGTTCCAACTAGAACAGAGGGCTCAGGAAATTAGTTCCAGGCCACCATCATAACTAAAATGCCTTGAGCACTGATTTCCTGTATGGCTTGTGGTAGATTTAAAACATGCCCAAAATTCTTTGACACTCCTACCATGTAAAGGTGGAGACTAAGTCCCCTCCCATTAAACACAGGCCAGCCTTAGTGACTCCTTTTTAAGGAACAGAATGTGGCTCATGGCATAACTGACACTGACTCCAGGCTAGCTTAGGAAAGGCAATACTGCAATTGTATCTGGCTCTCTTGTTCTCTCTGGACACTCGCCCTTGGAATCCAGGCATCATATTGTGAGGATGCTCAGGGCACATGGAGAGGCCATGTGTAAGTCTCCATGTATAAGAAGTGTTCCAGCAACAGCTCTAGTGGTCCCAGCTGACAGCCACGGTCAACCACCAAACATGTAAGTGAGCCTTCAGGTGATCCTAATCCCCATCATCTGAGCTGCCCCAGCTGATGCTGAATGGAGCAGACCAGCTGTCTCAGCTGGATCGGGCCCAATTTGCAGAGTTGGAAGCAAAATGAAGGTTGTTTGAAGCCACTGAGTTATGGGGTGGTTTATTACACAGCAATAGATAACCAGAGCAGTGTTTTTAATGTTATCTCTAATTCCCTCTACACGCCTGAGAAGTAGGTACTGCTGTTATCCCTTTCTGAAAGATGAAGATACATCCAGAGTTCCAGAGGGGTAAAAATGCCTGCCTTAGGTTTCACACTAATTGGCAGAGCCAGGCTTTAATAGCTTCAAAGAATAAACCTCCACTACTCTAGAAAAGTCTCCACGACATTAAAGGGAATTAGACCTGCTTCTATCCACTTTAGGAAGAACTTGGATTATAAAAGTAGCCTGATTTTTAAAATAAAAATGACCATTAATCACCTGCAATGTATCTCTGCATAGGCTTAAAAAAAGAAACAAAAACTCAGCAGCTTTATGGAGGTTACAAGGTTTTTACCCACCTTATCCTGTTTAATCCCGACAACTGCCCTGTGAGTGGGTTATCTTCTCAGCTTTACAGATGAGAAAACCAAGGCTCACTCCAAGGACAAATTGCCTAACTCCACACCTTGTAGGAAGTGGCAGAGATGGGATGCAAACTCAAGCCCCACTTGCAAATGTTTCCCTCTACCTCTTGCCTGCAGAAAAAGGATAGTTTGTAAGAAACACACTTTATTCAATATTACAGACGAAAAGAAAAACGTTAGCATTGTTCTCTCTGTTGCCAAGACTCACAGAAAGGAGCAGAGTGGTCACTGCCTAACCCCCTAATTTCACAAGAAAGTAAAGTTCAAAGAAACTAGGCCTCTTGAAAGAACTGTAGGCTTCGCTGCCCTTTAACGAGAAAAAATGCATTCCCCTTTACGCCCATGTATCATTTCACGTCAATTCTCCCACAGGGCGAAAAACAGCGCTATGACACTCTTGCAGACCAGGCTCACAAATGACCTCTTCCCAGCTTGGCAGTTACTGGCACTGCTCACGTGTTTGCATTTCTCTGCCCCCCAGAGTTTCAGCATTACGTGCTAGGAGCAGGACGTTTGTCATGTCACATTCTCCCAACCACACTCGCACTTCCCCTTCCCATGCAGGTTATGGGCGGGGAAAAAAGATTAACGAATTTCTCAGTTGCCTTTATTGTCTATCAAAGGCAACCGTGGCAAGTTTGCTTATTAAGGCAGCAGCCAGCAATCTCGTTTAACCCTCACAAATTTACAGAGAGACCATCTTAGAAAGAGCGAAACTCAGATAAAAATTCGCAAGTTCTCCTAACCCAGATTCCTACTACCGAAGCCCCAGCCTTCTCTGTTGGCGCGAACTGTGCAAACGCAGCAGTGGTCGCCCGGCATCTGACCCAGGACCACCTCGCCGCCGCCTTCCCAGAGCGGCGTGGCGCGGCTCTCGGGTCCCAGGCACCGCCTGCTTCCCCTCCCACTCCCGCGCAGCGCGCGTGGGAACGCGGCGCCCTCCCCCAGGCTGCCCACGGCGACCGCCTGCGCGCACCGGGACAGGTTTCCGCCGCCCCCACCGCGGCCTCTTGCCCGCCGCCGCCGTCTCCTCCCTCCCGCCGCCTCCCCGCTGCCGGGCCCGCGCAGGGGCTGCCGGCCGGGGAGCGCGCCGCGATGTTTCTCCTTTCCGCCCGGCACCACGGCAGCCACCTCACATCCGGGCGCGCGGCGGCGAAGGCGGTGCCGGGGCCCGGGTGCGTGGAGGGAGTTATTAAGGGGGAGGGGGCCGAAGAGGAGGGGCGGAGGGCCGGGCCGCAGTTACGGCGGCTGAAGAGAGACAGCCCGGGCCGGTGGGGGGGTGAGAACGAAGGCCGCGGGGAGCAGCGCTTGGACCCGCGCGGGCGGCGGGGAGGGAGGCGGAGGCGAAGAGGGGCCGCCGAGCGGCAGAGGCACCGAGTAAGGGCCGCCGGCGGCAGCGGGATTCGGGGCGCTGCGCGCCGGTGCCCGCGGGGATAGAAAGGGCGCGGGCGCACTGCTCCTGGGGTCGCGTGCGTGAGCGCGGGCGCCGGGGCGCGCGCGGGGGGTGGGCTGGGGCGCGAGGCCCGCAGGGCGGCCGGCGGGCAGCGGGGGGCTGGCGGGGCCCGAGCCGCCGGGGCGGACGGCGGCGGGCCTGCGCCAGCTCCAGCTCAAAGCGCCCGGGCCGGGGGATTTGGCCTTCCTGCTCCCCGAGGCCGGCCTTCCCTTAGTGAGTACCGTCCCCGCCCTTCCTCCGAAGGAGGCCGCTCGGCTAGGGCCTGCGCGAGGGGCTGGGGGTTGAGGTCGCGGCCCGGAGAAGCCGAGTTTCAGAGCTGAAGCCGGTGCTCGCCCTTTCCTTGCTTCGGGTTCCCCTGTCATGGCCACAGGTGCGGCCGGCTGGGCGAGGGGCGCTGGGGCCCGTTCCCCAGTCCTTGAAACCCGGGTAATAAGGGGCAGCTGGCGCCGTTCATTGGCAAGTGACAGGCACTTTACAACAGCCCGACTTCGCAGATCCCCAAAACCAACCAGTCTCTTACCTGCCCCCACTCCAGGAAACTTCCCCACGAATGGTCCTCACGGGTGGCAGCGATTAATCTTGGTTTCTTTTTGTATTAAAAGCTGTTTAAAGGTTATGCCTTCAGTTTGTCACCTTCCACTTCTGCTTTTACCCTGTTGGTGCTTAGAATACTAGGAGAGATAACTAAGTACCAGTGGGTCTATTTACAAGTCGGTTCTGATTTTATAGCATAATTTTGGGGTGGGGGCTTGTTTTTTAAAACTAGCTATTTTAAGAGAAAAGTTTCAGTTTCTTAAACAGCAAGACGACTGAAAACTAACTTCTCAGAATTTTGTGCTGATTGATCTTCCAGGTGCAAAGAATTGTAGATCAAGGAGCCATGGATAGGAGAAGTGTGGGTGAAACAGAAAATGGAGATGCATTCCTTGACCTGAAGAAGCTGCCGGCCTCCAAATCCCCCCATCGCTATACAAAAGTAGGCTTTGTTACTAATGAAATAGTGTTTCTTTGTAGGAAGGGAAGTTAGTAACATTGTATAGGTATTTTACTGGTATTACTCTAAAGTGGTAGTTTCATTCTATTTGGATTAAATATTAACTAAATTTAGTAAAGCATTGCTTTGAATATTTTTCTGGAAGTATAAATATTAAGAGTTTAAACTGGAATTTGCTTTAAGAAGCTTTTCTAGGTGAAGAGGATATCAACTCAGATCCCATATATAAATTTGATCAGTACACATTGGCATGTAAGTTCTGTTACAGCTGTGTAATTGTTATGTTATTGACTTAGATACTGTAGGGTGAGGATTCTGTCTCTAGAATGCCTCACAAAATTGGTGTCTTCTGTATTGACATTTCCGTGAGAGGCAAACTGCCTAGGAATGCTCTTTAGTGTGCTTGGCCAGGGTAACTGAATTTTTTGTTTGTTTACTTTCTATCACAAATTGGATATGGACTCAGAAAAGTAAGGCTTCAGTCAAAAATTTTATGGTGATTTATGGTGATTTTTAAACTGCTCATCTAGATACCTAATGAGGGGGGTAGTCTTATATTAAAGATCTTCAGTACGTATTTTCCTGGCTACTAAATGTTTCTAGAGAAGTTGACAGGACTTGGTGAGCTGTAAATTCATTGCTGGGTCCCTGATATGCATTAGGCTGGATTATATAAAGCCTGCTCAACAGTGTTAAAGCAACTGGTCTGTCGGAAGGGTTGGGCTCGTAGTTATATTTCTTTAGTATAGACCCAGTCATGGACTCTAACATGACTTACTGTCCCTGGCTTCCCAGGATACAGACTGGTTAATGTTTTAAAGCCAGGTTTTGTTTGTGTACTAGTGCCACTACTCTTACCTACTTGATAAAGTATCAAATGCTGTCAGATTAATACTCATTTTCAGCATTTACACTGAACCCCTCCGGGGTGCGGTGGGGGTTTCAGGTGTAAAAGGGTTCTTGGTTAATTGCTGTCTTTGCACAGTCTGTTTTGATACGACAGCATGGGAGTTCATAGCATTTTAGTTCTGCATTCAGATTTGTTTTTCCCAAGTGTATTTTCTTTCAGACCTGAGAGTGCTTAAGTAGTGTTTCACAACCTAAATTCATTTGCTAAAACGTTGACAGGTGAATTCTGAATGGAGAAAAGCTTATCAAATGAAGGGAAACTGAAATATCCCAGTACTTTTTGAATTAAAGTTGTAACTGGTAGTCTAGAGTCTAGACAGAAAGACTTTTGAATCTCTTCACACAGTGATCAGAAGGTGGCATGTATATTTCTGTCTTTGTGTTTAAGTTGTATTTAGGAAGATTTTATTAGTCTCTCTTAGGGTAGGACTTATGCTTGTTCACAGTAAAGATTAAGAACCTCAATATTGTCCTTTATTTTGTAGAGACAGTCTTGCTCTTTGTCCAAGCTGGAATGCAGTGGCACGATCATAGCACACTGCAGCCTTGAACTCCTGGGCTCAAGCAAGCCTCCTGCCTCAGCCTTCTGAGTAGCTAGGACTGCAGGCATGTGCCACCTCGATAGGCTAATTTTTCTATTTTTTGTAGAGATGGAGTCTTGCTGGGTTGTCCAGGCTGGTCTCTAATTCCTGGGCTTAAGCAATCCTCCTACCTCAGCCTCCCAAAGCAGTGGGATTACAGGTATGAACCACTGTGCCAGACCCTCATTTTTGACATTTGCATGTCAGAATTCTGTCATGCTTAGATAAATGTGCCTTAAAGAACTGGTTAAAAGCATTTCGTAGGTTAATGACAATGGCACTTAGATTTAACAGTCTTCTCTACCAAATTTAGTTGGAAATAGGTTTACTTTCCACTGCATTCAAGAGGATTTAGATAATGGCAATTTTAGGAAAGTGTTTAGACAGTGTCAGAGTAGTGCTTTCATATATACACTCTAATAATTTTATGTGGAATTTGATAAATAAGTCTTTCTCCCTTTGAAGAAAGCTTGAAAGGGTCCTGCATTCAGGACACTATAATAAATGTCCTGTTAGTTCCACAATTGGAATAATATCTGAGCCATCCTACTTTCTCCCCTACATACTGAGATCAAACTATGTGAATAAATAAAGAGTTCACAGGCTAGGAGGTCCAGAAGCAGTAGAGGGAAATTGTTCTCCTCAGTCTTGATTTTTTTTTTTTCTTTTACTTTTAAAGCTACAGCACCCAGTATTCCCCAGTGGTCTCCCATCCAAGTACTAACCACACCCAACCCTGCTTAGCTTCTGAGATTAGATGAGATTGGGTGCATTCAGGGTGGTATGGCTGTAGACTCATCAGTGATTTTTTTTTTTTTTTATAGGTGATGTAGTCTGTGGAAACTTTTGTAGTTCTGCATGTTTACTCACATGATCAAAAAAACACATTGGCCAGATGAGAGGGCCCCTTAACCTTTGACCTTTAGCATTCAGTTGCTTTCTGAGATAACATTAATAGTCTGTTCAGAATTTGAAGGATTTTTTCCCCCATGAAGGTGGAAGAGTGCAAATATTTGGTCAGGTGCTTTTCAGGGTAACATACCAGAGTTTCCCTGTGTTGACATCCTTTAGGTCAGCTTCTCAAATGTTAATGTGCCATGGGATCACCTATAGGCCTTGGTAAAGTATAAATTATGAGTGGTAGGTCAGGGTGGGCCTGAAGATTCTGCCTTTTAACCAGCTCCCAGATTTGAGTATCAAGGCTTTAGTGTTCCTTGGAGAACTTGATAAAGGATGTTGATGTTGTCGGGCAACTCAGATGCACTGTTACTCTTCAGGGTTCGGATGGTGTTCATTGTGCCTCCCACTATATCTTAGGAACCCAAGTTAGAGTCACATGAGGTGCTTTCAGGCCTACTGCTAAGCCTCAGTGATGATTAACTGGGATGGTCATAAGTGGGTTTATTATATACATGTGTTATCCTGAGGTCCTTGAGCCCCTAATTTGTAAACTTGGATCTATTTTGCTAGGCCAGTTTCCAAAGACCAATAGCTATGTTTTGGTAGTGTTTAAATATGCATTTTAAAGTGACTAGATTGTATTAAAGGACTTTTGGAGGTTATAGAATAGGGTATCATCTGAAAGTTGTGGATTAAAAGTGGTTTAGACAGTGGTTCTCAAAGTGTGGTCCTTGAAAAAGCATTAGTATCATCTCACATGGTAACTTGTTAGAAATACAAATCTCAGACCCCTTCCCAGTGGTACTGAATGAGAAACTCTGGGGGCAGGGCCTAGCCTTATGCATTTAGCAAGCTTTTCAGGGGATGCTGACTCAGGTTTGAGTTTGGGAGCCATTGGCTTAGGAAACAGGAGGCAGTGGTGCTCATTAGTGGAAAAATTTGGGGGGACTCATGCAACTTTTTCTTCATCAGGGGCCTTTTTTTTTTTTAACCAGTTCTTGAGGTATAGTACCTGCTATTTTGTTAGCGATGCTATCTTCTGCTTGAAATATGAAATAGAAACATTTTAGACCTCCTGACTATTCAAATCCATGTTTTTTTCTCCAAGTGAGTAGGCTGACCTTCTTAGATCAGAGTATATATACTTTGTGCTGTTCCTCCTTTGTTCTTGTGTTTTGACACTGATTCCTTATTAAATGGCTGTCATCTGCCAGTTGGATAGGCAATTAAACATTCAGGACATTCAGCTCTATACTGACCAGTGTCAAGCATGCATGTTAAATCTGCCAACCAAAAAGTAGGTGTTTGATTATCTGAGTTTAACTTCATGTGGGCTCTTCATTACTTTGACTAGTTATAAATTGGCTTTGACTAGCTTTAAAAACATAATAAAAAATTAAGAAGTAAAAAAATGAATTGGCACCATTTTAGTCAGTGTCTCTGGGGATCTTTAAAGGAGGCTACCGTGATTTGTGGCTGGTGGGCCAGTTGGTCACAGTGGTCGCTACAGCCGTGTTTGTTTTTGGTTTAAAACTATCAAGAAAACAAACAAGCAGCTGAAGTGAACTGATTTGAGTAATCCCCCTAGCTTTCTTTGAGAGAGTCAGTTATGAGACTTGAAGCCAGCCAGCCCTCTGAGAAAAGAGTAACTGATTTAAATCCTAGGTTGAAATCAAGAATCACATGGTTAGTTTTTCCTATATAGAAATCTTGTTTTAATTGTATATGTATCTTTCATAAACTGAGTTGAGTAGTAACCTCTAACAGGTGGCATTTCAGTGACATACTTAGCTACAAACTTCTTAAGCTAGTATAAAAATAGGGATACATATTTATATTGGGGAAGGCAGAATTATAGTATGAAAAATCATTATTCAGGCCGGGCGCGGTGGCTCACGCCTGTAATCCTAGTTCTCTGGGAGGCCGAGGTGGGCGGATCATTCTGAGCTCAGGAGTTCGAGACCAGCCTGAGCAAGAGTGAGACCCCACCTCTACCAAAAAATAGAAAGAAATTAATTGGACAGCTAAAAATATATATAGAAA
>CAUYSK010048839.1:0-17455 GCA_963575035.1 Avahi laniger | reverse complement strand
AAGTGTGTCCTCAAACAGCCGTAAGGTAGCAGAATTCTCTGCAATATAAATTTTCCCCCTATAGGGCCCAAGCGGCTGCTGAGACAAACAGGCTCATTCTCCCACAGAAAGCAGCTAGACTTGCCCCAGTTTACTGGCTAGCACAACTTTGGGGAGGCAAGTCCTGGGAAAAGTCCTTTCTTTTCTATTTATAGTTAATCTAGTGAGAGATCTATCAGTTTTGTTTATTTTTTCCAAGAACTGTCTTTTTGTTTCATGAATCTTATATCATTCTTTGCTTCCAATTTAATTTAGTTTTGCTCTGACCTTAGTTATTTCTTTTCTTCTGCTGGGTTTGGGTTTGGTTTGCTCTTTCTTTTCTGGTTCCTTGAGATGTTTCATTGGGTTTTTGATTTGTGATCTTTCTGTCTTTTTGATGCAGGCATCTAAGGCTATGAATTTTTCCCTTAGGACTGTTTTTGCTGAATCCCTCAGATTTTGATAACTTGTACCCCCTTTGTCATTTAGTTTGAATAATCTTTTGATTTCCACCTTAATTTCCTCCTTGACCCAATAATCATTCAGCAGTAGGTTATTTAATTTCCATGATGTTGTGTAGAATTGAGTGTTTCTGTTGTACTTCATTTCTAATTTTATTCCACTATGGTTTGAGAAGATACATAATACAATTTCTATAAAAATAGAATTTTCATTTTGAATTTTTTCGTGGCCTATGATGTAATCAATCTTAGAGAATGTTCCACATACTGATGAGAAGGATGTATATTCAATAGTTTTTGGGTAGAATGTTCTATAAATGTCTGTTAGGTCCATTTGCCCTAGTGCTCCTTTTAAGTTCAGTGTTTCTTTATTTATTTTCTGCTTGGAGGATCTGTCCAGTTCTACCAGTGGGGTGTTGATTTCCCCAGCAATTAGAATATTGCTCTTTATCACTTTGTTTACATTTAGTAGGGTTTGCTTTATCAATTTGGGATCACTTGTGTTAGGTGCACAAATATTTAAAATTTTTATGTCTTCTTGATAAATTGCTCCCTTTACCATTATATAATGACCATCTTTGTCTTTCTTTACTATTGTTGATTTGAAGTCTATGTCACCTGATATGAGAATGGCTACACTTGCTTTCTTTTGATTTCCATTTGCATGGAATATTTTTTTTTTCATCCCTTCACCTTGAGTCTGAATGAGTCCTTGTGGGTTAGATGTATTTCCTTGAGACAGCAGACGCTTGGCTTGTATTTTTTATCTACTCAGCCAGCCTATGTCTCTTGAGTGGGGAATTCAAGCCATTCACACTTATTGAAAGAATTGGCAAGTGGGATGTATTTCTGTTCATCCTGTTGGGTAAAACCTTATTGCTTTGTTTTACCTCTTGAGCCATTATTTTATATGGGTTCTGAGATTTAGATTTTGGGTGATTTTACACTGTTGGGTTTCTATTGTGCTGATTGATGTATAGTGAAGATCTGAGTACTTCCTGCAGGGCAGGGCTGGTCTTCGCAAATTCCCTCAGTGTTTGCTTGTCTGAAAAAGCCTTTATTTCTCCTTCATATAACAAACTTAGTTTTGAAAGGTATAAAATTCTAGGCTTGCCATTATTCTGTTTAAGAAGATTGAAGATGGGGCCCCAATCCCTTCTGGCCTATAAAGTCTCAGCTGAGATGTTTTCAGTTAGCCTGATGGGTTTTCCTTTGTAAGTTACCTGATGTTTTCACCTTACAGCTCACAGGAGTTCCTCCTTCATGTAAACTTTTACTTGTGTGATGACTATGTGTCATGGTGATTGCCTCTTTGCAATTAATCTCCAAGGTTTTCATTGAGTTTCTTGTACCTGGCTCTAAATTTCCTTCTCACTGGATTTCAGGCCTCTCAGGGGTTGATCTCTGCTTGAATCTTGCTCCTTCCTGTTTTGTTCCACAACCTTTTTTTCCATGGAGTCCCCTGAAGATTCTGTCACCCTTCCCTTAGATCCACACTCGATCTCTGTTTGTCTGTTTGTTCATTTTTTTCTCCTTCTTAATGAGATGTTCTGGCAGCTGATGTCTCTGGTCAGCCATCTTGCTTCTTTTTCTCAACCTAATTTTTAATATATCTTCATGTAAGAAATCTTTTCTTACTCTGAGGTAATACAACATTTAAAATTTTGCTTTGCTCTTGTCTTTAATTTCTCTAAAACTAACTTTTAAAATTGGTGTATGTAGGAGTTCAATATTATTTTTTTCCAGTATGATGAAGAATTGTCCCAGTTTTGATTGTAGAATGGCCTCTCCTTCCCCTCAGTGATCTGAAGTGCTACCTCTGTCATATATCAAGTTTATATAGATATTCATTGGGGATCCTTCTAGTTTCTCTAGTCTTTTCCACTGCTTAACTGGTTTATCTCTGAATCACTCTGCTGTCTTAATTACTGCAGCACTACAAAAGTCCTTGTTTCTAATAAAGTTCTTTCAACTTATTTTTAAAATTTGGCTAGCTATTTTTGGCCTTATGTATTTCTTCCACATAAAAATTAAGATGAGCTGATCAAATTCCACAAATAGTCTTGTTGTTATTTTGACTGAAGTTATTGAATATATAGATAAAATAAAGGATAAATAGCATCTTTATCACATTGAGGTGTTTTATAAGTAAGCATATGTACTTATTTTCCAGGTCTTCTATGTTCTTCAATAAAACTTTTAGCATTTCTCTGTATATTTCTGTTATTAGATAAATTATCATGCATCTTATATTTTCCTTGCTTTTATTCAATGAGATATTAAAATTAAATATCTCTAGTTAATCATCACTAGAGCATAGGAACTCTTCTAATTTTTATAAGTTGCCACTATTTGCAGCATCCATGTAAACTCTTAATACTTTTTAAAGTGTATTTGTAAATTCTTTTAGACTTCTATGTCAACAATCATATCATTGAAAAAGGGGCAAAGCCTTGTGAATGGACCATATTTTAAATACAATTAGGAAAAGATTACATTGATACAGCATATACATTTTCAGAAAAAAATGCCTATGTTACCAAAAGGAAAAAAATCCTCCAAGAAATTAATAAATATTATGTCTATGCAACTTATCTTTAAAAATACAGAAGTCCACTTTTTCTTATTCCTTAGCTCTTTAATTTTACCTTTACTCAGTTCTGTGTCAAGATAGGTAGTAATACTACCATTATTTTCAAATGTGTGTAACCACAAATGGATTCTGCTGCCAACTCTTTTACTTGGTTTTGAGGAAGAACATGCATATCAATGAATGTAAAGTTTGTATTTATATTCCTCTTTTTTCTCAGGCATCCTTCAATCCCTCTACCATGCCCCCCGATACAAGGTAGGCATTTCAAAATGTATTTGATAATAAACAAGTAGAAAACAAGAGAGAGCCAGAAAGAAAAAAAAAAAAAACTGAACTATCCTTTTCCATTTAAATCAAAAAAGTTAGATCCTCCTGAAGGTACAAATGTATCCTGCCCTCCAATATGATACTGCTGTTGTGTTGCCGATCCTTAGAGGTGGTGTCATCAGTTTAGTAGTATATTATAGCTCAGCTCTGCCATGTGTTAGTTTTGTGGTCATTTACAAGTTACCTTAACTATCTGTACCTCAGTTTGATCATCTTTAAAATAGGATAATAGTACTCTCACAGGCTTACTTGAGGGGTTAAATTAATTAAATGCACGTAAAAATACTTAGAATAGTATTTGGCATGCAGTAAGAAGTAAATAAATTGTCACTAATTTTTACTATGGAGGCTTTATATTCAAGAAAATCATAATAAAACATACCACACAGATTCCTTGGTGTGGTAGTAGTGAGCAGGACAAAAAGGTGGTTTCTTTCTTTTTTTTTTTTTCCTGGACTTTCACATGGCTAGCCTAGAGTATAACTATTAATTTCTGATCATAGTGTCTGAAAGCAAAATTTAATATATTTTAAGTTTTTTTTTTTTTTACTTATATTACATTTTATTGAAGGAGAATATCAGGGCTTATTTTGGGGGGCATTGTGATGGTTATTACCATTATCTAAGACGTGGTTTGGAGCTCTGCCTGGGTTTCTTATGACCTCCTTCTAATGAGCTAGGAATTACACAATTTGGCACATCTAGTTTTTCATGGAATCTGCTTATAAAAAGGAGAGCATAGTTGCTTGAGATTGTGAAATAAGAAGAGAGCGTGCTCATGACGCTAGTGGCATTCAGGTGGGTAGGGCATTTGGCTTATCTTACCCGGGTTGAGTTGATGGGGACAGGACCAGAACACACAGATGAAGGCTGTATGTCAATGGGGGCAGGCTTATCATCCAGACAGTGGCCTGGGGAGGAGGTTATAGGTCTGCATGACCAAAGTATATATTTAATCTTAGTGATTTGTCGAGGCTCATAAAAGTTAGTGACATGACATTCGCCTTCTTGGAGAAACTGGAGGATGGGCAAACAAAATCCACCCTTTAACCTCACCCTTTCCCTAGGGTTCTACCATGGTATCCAGAGCCCACGGGTGAGTACCCTTGAGATTCATGAGTCGTAGGCTTTAGTACTTCGGGTTGGGAGTTCACCTTCACTTCAAGCCCTTCCTTATCACATTAAGCATAGCCACTCACTTTGATAATTATGCTACTTTAATTTATCTTGTCCCCCTAAGATAAACTTATTTAAAATATCAACTTCTGAATTAGCAGTATCTTGTCCTCTTTGACATTTCCATCCCGGTGGAGCCTTGCAATAGTGATCAGTTTTGTTTATCCGGTATGTCGGTGTAGCTTTTAGTTTTGGAGTTTTATATTTTAAATGTTGGAAACTGATTCTTATAAACATAGGAACTATATTTCACTTAGCTGACCTTCCACGTAGTGAATCTCGTCCATGGGCTACCTCTTTCCAGAATGATTGTGACTCACTTTACCCAGTAGGCATTTTTTAATGCTATTGTGGCTAAATAAAATTTTGAGTACTAATACTACACTTAACACGCAGGTACTTATTATTTAAATACATTTCGTATAATTCTTTATGGAAAAAAATACTTTTTTATATAGTGAACAATCATTTTGCTAATTTATTTATCTTAAGTTCATATTTTCATATCTTAGATTTTCTTATACATAAACTTCCATATTTGCCCTGATACATAGAATTCCTGTCTTTTTTCACTTAAGACATTTACTGCTTAAGTATTCTTAGCCCATGGTCTCTTTAACTACATGTAAGTTTATATGTTATATGACTTCCCTGAGCTTCATTCTTCTTATCAGTAAAATGAGATATTACCGAAATTACAGGTTTGTGGTAAAGGCTCTGTAAGAACAACGTGCCATACAAACATGAGATTTTTACTTAAACCCTATACACCAAAATGTTTCTTTTGTCAATGCTACTGACCTAAACACTGGCAAACTGAGGACAAAGTGATGATTCTAAATCTTTAATATCACAGAGATTATCTTTGTAATATTAATTCACTAGGTAGATATTCTCTGAGCCCAACATGACTGCAAAGCAATTTGAAGTGTTTGGGGAGCTGAGTCCTTTCTAGGCAATAATACCTGTATTTAGCACAATAAGGAATTTTCCCATGTAGGATGATCAGATTAATAATACCTACAGTTAACCAACTGGACCAAATGTTGACACTCATCTGGAATCTTATGACACACTTTACTTCTTAAGAGAATTCACAATCTTGGTAATAATAATTATGATTTTCCACATATGAAAGAAGTACTGAAAAGCTCCCATGTGGACAAGACATGGAACTAGAAATATCTGATAGAGAGCTACGGTGCTCTTGTTTACAGTGCCTCACGCCGGATCACCACCTCCCGTCTCACTACACAGCCTTGTCAATAGCATCAGTGCCTGCTAAGTAAATTTAGGAGGTTCTGAGAAGCTGGGGTTTCCTCTGACAAATGTAGAAATGGGAGGAGAGCAAAGGCTTGTGCATTGTTTTATGCTCTTGAAATAGGAACACGAAGTTGGAGTCTATACCAAGATGATGCCATCATGGCGGAGACTATGGGTGAAGCTGCTTCAATCACTAGTCTAAGAGCTTTGAAGAAAACCCCGCTGACATTGAAGATGGTACAAAAATTTAGCTCAGAGGAATTCTGAGGGCCAAAGATCAAAATGATCTCATTACACTTCTGGCCCTCTTCTCAAACAACTTGGAAGTTTCAGCTTGTCTCTCTGTCTGCCTGGTTCAACTCTGTACTTCTGGTGTCTAGCAGAGTATCTGACAGAAAAGGAGTTTGCAACACAGACACTGATATTAAGGTATAGATGATGTATCATAGCCTAATGGGTTATCTCTTCCCAGAGGTCTTTTAACACAGATTTTCTTACTACCTAGTACTGTTCTACTATTACTCCTATTACAGTTTCCACTAGATAACACTAATAAAATACTTAACAAATGCCAGGTACTGTTCAAGACACTCGACATATTTTAATTGCAATTTATCCAATAACAATCCTATGAGTTAGTGTTATTGTTATCTCCAGCTTCTAGAGGAGGAAATTGAGTCACAGAGAGATGAAGCCATTCTGTTTGTGAATAGAATAGAATTATAAACTTGAGAAATATGTCCAAAACGTTGGTGAGAGGGACATCCTTTTTAATGGGCAAGAAGGCAATAGGACAAAAGAGATCTCCTCTATACCTCTCTAACAATTTTGTATTCCTAACTTCCTGTTTTGGTTCTATTTAAGTCACATGACACATTCACATTCTCAACTATTGCCTTGCTCTTTTTCTTGATAGGAAAAACAATTTTTTGTTTTCCATCATTTCCTAGTTGCTTTAGCTTAATTGAATTTCCTGTCTAAACAATTCCACGATTCCAGTACTCAAAATGCGCTTCTCATCTTGAAGTGAAAGAAAATGTTTAAGCTTGAAGACGAGGCTTGATGGAGCTTGCTGGGTGAGAGAGTGGAAAGAGAACAGAACATGCAAACCAGAACATGCAAGCTTCCCATAAGTCCCTCTGAGAAATGCAGGAGTCATGCCCGGTTGCCAAATCAACACCGTTGTTGAATATGCACTGCAGTGATAGCACAGAGTACAGGCCTGGCCAAAACCACAAGCCCTGGAACAGGTTCAAACCAAACATAGACAGGAAACCACCCACCTGGGCACGGGGAGATTGGGTGCTCCTGAGCAAAAGGCAAGGGTGCCAATGAATGGCAGTCAGCTCTCCTTGGTGAGTGCCTTGAACTTAGGACTTAGCACAAGAGTAAGTGTACCCAAAAACATTTTAGAAAAAAGTGCAAGAGGTCATTGTATTGAAACTCAGAAATTTAATATAATCCTAATATTTTACTATGTTTCAGATGATCCAAATCCTTTAAGAGTTTCAGTTGCTTACTTGGCTGTATTGCTGGATCAAGTTCCAGTAAAATAGTTTATAGTGCGGGTTATAGACTGATACTTGAGACCTATTCTTTACTCAAACACGGGAAAGTTTTAGTGATACTGTTTCTATTGTACCCTAATACTCATGTTTTAATTGAGCTTTATGATATACCTTTGGATGGTGTAGATTGATTGTCTTACTACCTACTACTGTTCTATTATTACTGCCATTACAGCTTCCATTAGATAACACTAATAAAACACTTAACAAATGCCAGGCACTGTTCAAGGCAATTGACATATTTTAATTGCAATTTATCCAATAACAACCTTATGAGTTAGTGTTATTATTATCTTCCATTTATAGAAGAGGAAATTGAGTCACAGAGAGATGAAGCCGTTCTGTTTGTAAGTGGCTGAGCCAGGATTGCTGTAATAACATGCCTTCTAATGATAGAAAAATCAGCAGTTTTTTTTTAAATGAAAAATTACTGTTTTTTTCTGAAAACTTTGTTGGATCTAGGAAGTAGTCATAAAACATTTATTCACACACTGAGATATGTGTAAAGCGCCTGCTGTGTGCCAGGCACTGAGCTAGGCACTGGAGATGTCCAGTTGACGGGTATCTGTATCTGTCCTCATGTAAATATGCACAATGATGAATGTTCTAGCTCTCTTCTCATATCCTTAAAACAGCTTCTCCTCTGATGACTCTAGGAAAAAGGGCTGAGCAGCGATTTCCTCCTGACCATTCCAGCTGTTCTAACTGACAGGCTCAGCTGGGCTGCTTTACTTGTGTTTTTCTTGTTCCTACGCTTGTAGGAAAGCAAAGTATCTCCACAGAAGGATTCTCCTTCCTTGTCGGTTTGTTTTAGCCAAGTGTTCCTTTGTGCCAAGCAGCAGAGATCTGTCCAGTTTGACCCAGATGAACAGTTCCTTAAAGGATGTGTTAGTAGATCCAGAGTTTCCTTGTGCACCTTAAGCAGAGAGGAAAAGGATATCTGTTCCCCTTCTGACACCAAGGTCAGACAGTTCAACCTGGGAAGGGGCACTGAGGCCGGTTTACAAGATGCCATCCTAATCAGGAATATTCCGTGCCACCCTTCTAAGCCCAAGAGGACCAGATAATCCAACAGAAAGTTTTGGGTTGAATCTCTACTCCACTTCCCCTCATCTTTGGTACTATGCAGAGTGCCAATTCTGCTCCTCAGTCCAGGGTTCTTGGACAGTGAGGATAAGTTTTCCACTCTGAACTACTGAGTGAATATCTCACAACATAGTAAAAAATGTATTTGCATATTGTCTTGGGTCAAGTTCCCCAGGTAAGGATTCAAGGGCAAGCAGTTTGTTTGGGAGGTTGGTCACTTTTCTACTGATGCGATAATGCTGAGTAACAAGCCACCCTTGCTGTACGTCAGCAATACAACAGTGAGCACTGGTTCAGCTCAGGAGTTTGTGGCATTGAGCTGATGTGAGCCAGTTTCAGCTGATCTTGGCTGTTCTCCCTCCCTGTCTGGGGGTCGGCTGGCTGTCAGTAGATCTGGAAAGGCCTCAGATCCAATGACTGGGGGTGACTTTGCTCCATGTATTTCTCATCCTCCTCCTGGGACCTGGGGCAGGGCATGTCCTTCTCATGAAGATGACAGAGAGCAAGAGAAAGCGGAAATACACAAGTATATTTTAGAACCTCTGCTTTGGTCATGTCTGTTATCACTCCAGAAAAGCCACACCATCCAAGAAGCAGATGCCAAGACTACCAAGATTAGATGAAACATGTTAGGATTTGGTTATGGAAAAGGGCTGAACCACAGCAAGGAAGGCCTGGCTAGCCATGAGCTTGAGATGCAAGTCCGACCTTGGCTGAATGAAAGAGAGGGAAGGAAGGTTGGGTGGAAGCATCTTAGACTGTCCTGAAATCTAAAAATACTTTTGGCAAAGTCACTGGGGAGTCCTCAAGCCAAAGTTGGCCACCAGAGGAATCCTGTGTCTCCCAAGAATGGGCAGTGACAGGCACTGGCTGGGAGCAGTCTGTAGGAAGCATTGTCTCAGGATGGATGCTGTGATGAATTTTAGATCACAGCAGCTGGGGGGGCTGGGGCCCTTGGTCAACTATACTCCATGTAGTTGGAGACCCCTGGGGAACATTCTCATGCCTTCTACGTAAGTCCAGCCCAGACTCAAAAACTGAGAAATATATTCTGCCTCTTTAATGAGAGGAACAGCAAGGTTACGTGGCAATGCATATGGATATAGGGAAGGGTAAGCATTTGGGACCATTGATGCAAGCAGTCTACCATAGAAGTAAAGGAAATGCCAGCAGGGGAGTGAGCTAAGGAAAGGTGCAGCCAATGCAGAGAGCATCACCAAAGGAGCTGCCATCGTGGGAGAGTAGAACACAATCCACTGGCAGAATTCTGTGGGCCAGCGTAAAACACCCTTTTGCAAAGGAATCCCACCCAAGGGGCAAAAGAGATGATGGATATTTCTAGTTCAGTTTGGATGGAATTTAGATGGGGATACAGGGTCCTAGAATATAAATTTCTAATTATATAAGGGGCCAGATAATGGAGGGTCTTGACCGCTGGGCTAAGAAGTTTTTATTTTATTGGCAGGCATTGATGGAAAGCACGTGAGCATTCATAAGCATACTCAGGATTTTATACAATATAAAGATTGATTTGACAGTGGAATGAGGATGGATTGGGTTAAGAAAAAAATAAGAACAAAGAAAACCAGCTATGAGCCAATTACAAAAGTCCACGTAAGAAGTTACAAGATCTCAAGCTTGGGGATCGTCAGTGGAGATACACAAGGGTGGATTTAGTGGACACTGAGCAGAAGACATGGCGAATACCGGTCCATGGTGGGTGTCAAGGACCAGGAAAGACTGGAAAGGTGTCAGCCTGTGTGACTGAAGGAATGGAGGGGTTTGGGACACAAATGCTGAAATTAGTAGAATAGAACAATAAAAAGGCATTCCTGTTATAGGAGTACTGGTGATGTTAGGTGGTTGGTTTAGTTTTGCTCTTGTTGGGTTTGGGCCCTGAGAGAACTGCCAGTTAGAGATTTTCACAGACAGCTGGGGCGTCAGATCTAAAAACGCAGAATTAGGAATCCTTCCATTGACACCAATACCTGTGGCCAGGAATGAATCAGGGAAGAGGTGATATGGAAATGTCCTCACGGGCTTGCAGGCCATAAAGACTGCCTGGGTCTGACTCATCAGGGACAAGATGACTTCCCTTCATACTGCGTAGGGCCAGCTCAGCACTTTCCCCGTCTGAAACTGGCCAAGGCACAGGAAGCAGTCAGCACGCAAGGGAAGGCTGAAGGAAGATGGGTGAACTTGAGAGATTTTTCCTGTCTTTTATCCAAGGCTCTATTAACCCCTGACCCTGGTTGTTTTGCAGTTTTTATTTAGCTGTGTCTGTGTTTTTCTCTGTCTTCCTTTATCTGGCTCATTGGCCGAGATTTGTGAACCCTGTTATGAACTTGTCTTTGAAAAATAATACCTGTGACAATGCTGCTTTTTCAATTGATGTCAGAATTGAAGGAAAAAAACCATAAAAGATACATAAGTAAGACTGGGATAAATTCTTCAAGGTAAGTGGTATTTGCACCTAAACCCGGTTTGAGACTGGAAACCAAATGCAAATACCAGTGGAAATCCCCTGGTCTCTTCCAGACGGGTCTAAAGAGGACCAGGGCAACATAAATCTTCTGGTAGCTGATTCATGGGAGATGTTATAATTGTGTACAGTGTAGGAGGCAGCTCACTTCAAAGTCCTTAATGAAAATTGTTGCTGGACAGCTTTCCTGTGTGCCTGGAAATCTTCCTTCTGCCCACGTACAAAGCCATCTCGGTCCACGTGAAGGGATTCTTTGTTAAACTCACAGCTGTGGCCAGGGCAGATTCCACTGGAGAGTCCATGGTTATATGTCCTCTTCCACTGAATGACACTTCACCATTTACTCATGTTGTGCTATGTGTCAGCTTCCTTCCCAAACAATTATGTGCTCATTAATAATTATAAAATAACTACTTTATATTAAGTATATCTTATTGCCAGGCTCTGTAATAAGCATTCTGCCTACATTACTTCATTTTCATCTTTGCAATGACCGATGAGGTAGATATTATTATCTCTATTTTACAGTGAAGAAACAGACTCACTGACATGAATAACTTACTGAAAGCCATACGACTAGGACGTGGCAAAGCCGGGATTTGAACCCATAGCTTTCCATTTGTTTAAGTAAGAATGTATGTAAACATGCACATATAACAGCTTTGGAGTTACCTCTGTCATATTTCCTAGATTGCTAAGCCTGAATATGGGCTATTCACTTGATATTTTGTTTTTATATATCCTCTCAAACTTGCAATTACTGGCTTCTTGGTAAATAAAGATGTCTCTGGTGGTGGGTAGCTGGAAGTCCTGATCATTTACCTTATTTGGTCCTTTTTTTTTTTATTGGCACCTCTTGTACTGTTGATAATCATGATCCCAGGTACAGGTGAAGCAGTAAAGGAACAAAGATAAAAAACAGCGCTGTGTCATAGGCATGGAAACTTCTGCCTCCAAGGCTGAGTTATTTCTGTTTACATCAAGTAGGAAGGATCTGGATTTGATCTGCCTTTTTGCCCTCACTAAATGTCACCACATAAGTAGTTACAGTCCCGCATGGACCAGGTGACGTGGACAAAAGGTCAGAGAGAGGTTACTTTTCAAAGTAGGCTGGCCACCAGGAGGGGCCTGGACCAGATGCTACTGTCCTGGTCAACGTACCACAGTCCAGGGTCTGGCCTTCAACTGCGTTGGCTTAAAAACCAGAATACACACACACACTAGAGGTGGATCTGGTTTTCAGAACAGATTTAGTTAACCTTAAAGCTGCGATCCCCAACCCCTGGGCTTCCCACCGCTGTCTCACCAGGAACCAGGCCGTGTAGGTGAGCAGTGGGTGAGAAAGCGAAGCCCCGCCTGCACTCACAGCAGCTCCCCATCGCTGGTATCACCGCCGGAGCCCCGCCCCCCGTCAGATCAGCAGGGGCATCAGACCCACATAGGAGTGCGAATCCCACTGCAAACTGCGCGTGCGAGGGGTCCAGATTGCACCTCCCCATGAGAATCCAACATCTGATGCTCTGAGGGGGAGCAGAGGCAGCAGCTCTGCCCCCATCCGTGGAAAAACTGTCATCCGGGAAAACGGTCCCTGGTGTCATAAAGGTTGGGGACTGCTGCCTTAAAGAATAAATTACAAAATCAGGCCGGGCACGGTGGCTCGTGTCTATAATAGTAGCTCTCTGGGAGGCCGAGGTGGGCGGATTGTTTGAGCTCAGGAGTTCGAAACCACCGTCTCTACTAAAATTAGAAAGGAATTAATTGGACAACTAAAAATAAATAGAAAAAATTAGCCGGACATGGTGGCGCATGCCTGTAGTCCCAGATACTCTGGAGGCTGAGGCAGAAGGATCGCTTGAGCCCAGGAGTCTGAGGTTGCTGTGAGCTAGGATGACGCCACGGCATTCTAGCCTGGGCAACACAGTAAGACTTTGTCTCAAAAAAAAAAAAAAAAAGAATAAATTAAAAAATCAGAATACAGATTTATTACTGTATTTCTTACTTTTAAGTTGCAAGTTTTTTTGAACATTTCAAAATTTTTGAAATAAAGATGTTTCTTACAATGGAAATACTCATACAATATGGTTGTGTTTCTTTTTCTTTTAAGATTCTTTTAAAATAATTGGTATATGATATAATCAGCATCTCAACACCAAGAAAACACAGCAATTAAAATGTGAACTATTAGTCCCAAAAAGATTAAATACTTTCTCCCAGTAGGTAAGGTAAAGAGAAAGTAAATTTGTAATCCGAAGGTTGCCTGGTGAACATGGAATCCAGTGAGAGAGAGTTAGTTCTCTGATATAAATGTTTTTAAAAAACAGACTAAGATCCTTTCATACACTTATCTGTATGATCAGAAGGTACGTGACGCTGGTGGCTGGGGGGACACTTGGTGCCTGAGGCGGACTGGCTGGATTGGCCCTGGGCATCCACTCTCCTCTCCTTCCATGGGCCGTTCTGCACT
Source organism: Avahi laniger (assembly GCA_963575035.1). Classification (NCBI taxonomy): domain Eukaryota; kingdom Metazoa; phylum Chordata; class Mammalia; order Primates; family Indriidae; genus Avahi; species Avahi laniger. The sequence goes on along the minus strand of CAUYSK010048839.1, from coordinate 4,017 downwards.
GCAGTTTAGAAAGGTAAAAACTACGGTTCCTATTCTCCTGTGTAGCTAGAGTTCCGGAGGTGAAGTAGATTCTTCAGTGCGTTACATTTGTGTAACATCTGGGAGAAATGGGAGACTGAGGCCGTTTTATTTTCTGATGCTTTTGGTGGTTTTCTGTTAGCGACAGTGTTCCGGCATCCATTCTCCCGCTTGGAGATTGAGTTGCAGGTGGTAGCTTTTTGACTCCTGCATCATTGCTTGGTGGTATGTTCTTGAATGAAAGACTTTTAGCAGCAAGTTCAGTTTCCTATACTCAACCCTGACTGAAGATGCAGTGATGTTCCTCTGATAGTCATATTCTTTCTTTTGTTGTATTAAATACATCAAGTCATGTTGCAATCAGCTTTTGCCAACCTGAGAGCCATTTGTTTCGTTAGGATATTTATGTATTTCTCTTCTCTACCTTATGATGCGTTGATTCTACATTTGGCCCTCGGAGAGCAATGTTATTTCCAAGTTTTGAAGAGCACCTAAATTTTGCCTTCTTTATAATTTATAGAAAGAAATAAAAAGTGTCCCGAGAAGATGCTCCAACACATGTTACAGGTGTTGCATGAATGAGTAAGTGATGGGGAACATGACCAAAGGCGGAAGTACATCACACCAGGACGCTATTGCAAGCCATTTCTTAATTGTTAGGATTTATATTCCTTCTTACTTTACAATTTAAACTACATTAGACTAGAATCATCTCTTACTTATTTTATGCCTTTTTCCTCCCTGTGAAACAATCACTTTTACTCTCTTTACAGAAGAGCAACCTTGGCAGGTCAGCTGTACCATATAGAGAAGCTTAACCATTTTGTGCAAGTCACAGCTAATACGGGCCATGGCCACGAAGAATGGTACTTGTTTTCCATATGGCCAAAGAATGTATAATTTGGAAGACCTGATATTTTGCACAGTCTTCTTTCATCTTTCAAACACAAGATAGTATCGGAAATGATGTTTCCTAATGAGAATTATAAGATATGACTCTCTCCCCTTTCTCTTCAAAACTGTCAGATTGATCTGACATAAAACCATTTTTGTCTAACCCAGCATTCGGCATGCCATCCAAAGTCCATCAGGAAGTAATCTACTGATCGACTGACCATTTGCTCCTCCTCAGGAACCAACATTTCTTCCATGTTATAAAAATAGCTCAGGGACATCTGTGCCCATGACACAGCAATCCTATTCTTATCGCCAGTGGCAGCTCCTTGTTTTTATATGCTCATTATATTTAATTATGTTTAAATTTGCAAGCCAAGGCTACAATCCTCAGTTCACCAGGACAGGTAACTCTTGCTTATAAGGACAAACCCAGACTTTGTCTGCTTAGAAATACTTTTTTCTAATGTAGTTTCCCAGAAAAGGAGACAGAAGAGTAAACATCGGAAGCTCAATACAAGGTCTGACCCACCAGGCATTCACCTATTTTTTATTTGGTTATTTTTTTTATGGTTGGAAAAGAACCAAGGGCCTTTGTGTGGGAGAAAGAAGTGTGGATTCAGTGAGGTCATCCTGACAGGACGTGTCTCCATCTCCCTTTAATGACTCATTATGGATTCATTTGCCATCAGTATATCTGAACTGTACTGTGACTTCATTTTGTTCTCACTTTGTGCAATATCTTGGGATGTTCATTATTACACAAACTTTGTGGTTATTGTGGTTTTAAAGTTTTCTCCTTAAAACCCCAAGTGTCCTGGAATTCATTAAACAAGGCTATGCCTATTTTTTAAAGAGGAGAAATGATAGTTGAAAAATAAAAAGAAGAAAGTGAGTTTAAAAAGGCACAGGGGAGAGTAAAAATAGAAAATAAAAGGCATGAATTCTTTCTTTCCTTTCCCATTCTATTCTTTGTTAATGCTTGCCATTTCCTGAACTTTCTTTGGTTTCTGCAATCAGATTGTCTTCCTCTTTTCTGCATTATTTTCTATTTTCCTTTTGAAGCCAGGGGACGTCGATGGCTAATGCGTCCTTGGCTCCACGAGGCGTGATGTAGAGCGGAAGTTGTGTTGCTTTATTCACGTGTGGGCTTTGACACTGCGCAGGATGCTGACCTCAGAAATAAGCACTGCTCTCACCACCACCATGACCAGAAAGGGTGTATCTGTATGAGCTTGTTGTTTCCGGAAGCTTCCTCATAATTCCCACCCCAGTCGCGTCCATTCATTTGCCTTTCTTCTGTCCTTTACGCTGGAGGAATTCACTCCTTTTACATCGCAGGTTTTCCAATATTTGAAAAATTCGTCAAGTCTTCCATAGGCCCTCCCCTCTCAAGCTAAGGATCTCATTTGATATGCATTTGAACTCCTGATTATCCAGATCACTTTTTCCAGTTTGTCAGTCTTTAAAATGTGGCACAGAGAACTGCGAAGACACTTCTTGGTTTTTACCTCTGCTGATCCAAAAAGGATACTTTAAAAGTTGCAAGTTAACACTCTGTGTCTTTTCACAGTTTTGGTATATATTGAAACCCGAGATTCACTAAAATCTCCGTATCTTTTTTATAAGCCAGGTTTTTCCTTTGCTTTTTTTTTTTTTTTTTAAGTTAGAGTTTCGCTTTGTCGTCCAGGCTAGAGTGCAGTGGTGTCATCATAGCTCACTGCAACCGCCTCACACTCCTGTCTCCCTTACTTTTAATAATTTTGTTTTTATCTTGAATGAAGGGATTTAATTATTTTTATTTCCTTTAACTTTCAACTTGTTTGTTTTAGCCCCCAGTTCCTGGTTGTTAAAAACAATTTTGAATCTTGAGTGCGTCACTATATTTAGCTACACCTTCAATTTTGATAACGTTTCCAATAACCCCGAGGATGAGACCGTGACAGCTATAGAACATGGTCCGCTGCAGCTGTTCAATGCAATTAAATTGAGCATTAACAGATTAGCGCCCTGTGAAGCCGTGCTAGAGAATTATCCATTAAAGATCACTTTATTCTTACAGTTTCCAAAAATCAATATCTGGTCTTTATACACAATATGTATGAGCAAAAATAAGAAAATAAAAATCACCAGTAATTCTTCTCTCCAGACATGACCAATAATAACATTTTGAAACATGTTTTCTAGCTCTTCTCAATGCATATTTATTTATATTTTAAATGGAATTATAATTGTGCATGCTATCGTGTCATATGTTTTCAATTAATGATCTATCTTGCCCATTCATTATATATTTTCCTTAAAAATGATGTAATGTAGATCTATTTCATCTTTAATTTCTCCATAGAATTCCACTGTACAAATGTATAATTCTTTTATTTATTGTCTTTTTCTTGGGCATAATTATATTCAACATGTTGTATATCTACCTACTTTTCCCATTATACATTTGCTCTCTGGCTAGACTGAAGGCTTCTTATTCTTTCAAGTGGTTCCAACAAGAAAGGCAATATGGTGTCCTTCAGGAAACTCAGTGGTAGTGTTCGATTGGCCCTACTCCACGCGTTTGCCTTGAGTAATTTCTTTTTGTTCTACTGCTGTTCTAGCACAGAAAAAGTGAAGAACTCTGATAGAAGAATGAGATGGAAGATTGGTAAGTAGCTGTGACAGATAAGAGATGAGATTGGTTTTTAAAGGACATTTGATGGGTATTACCACTTTTCATTTAAAATTTACAGTGTTAATTCACATTATCTTACCTTCTAAGGAAAAAGTGTTTTATTTTCAGTTTCTACAAGTTCTCAAATTTGGGGAGTCACAATGAAGCAATTGAAGATAGAGTCTTTGTTTTTTAATTTCATTTTTCTGTGAAAGGCCATCCAGTTCTATATCCAGAAATTCAGAAGTTATCTTCCAATCTTCCTCTTTGTTTCCCACCTCATCCAAATAGGCAATCCATCACCAGGTTCTGCTCATTGCAGCTTCTAAACATATTCCGTATCTGTCTACTTCTCTCCTTCCCCACAGCAACCATCTCATTGAAACTAGCATTACGATATCCTCACCTGGAGTGGACTGGTTTCCTATCTAGCCTCCACCACTCCC
>CAUYSK010048836.1:0-20008 GCA_963575035.1 Avahi laniger | reverse complement strand
GAGCAAGTGGTGATGAAATCACAAAATGTATTTTCCACAGCTTGTTGAGAATTGAATATTTTTCCCTATAAGAAGTGTCCTAAAGCCTGGAAGAAGTGGTAGTCAGTTGGTGCAAGGTCTGGTGAATACGGTGGATGACAGAGTTTCCAAGTCCAGCTATTGTAGTTTGAACAGCATTGTTTGTGCAACATGTGGTAGAGCATTGTCTTGCAAGAGGATTGGCCTATCTCAATTGACCAATCTTGGCTGCTTAATCACAAGCATCCTCATCATTTCATCTAATTGGTTGCAGTAGACATCTGCTGTGATGGCTTGACCAGGTTTCATGAAGCTGTAGTGGATAATACCAGTGCTGGACCACCAAATAGACACCATTAGCTTTTTTTTTGATGTATATTCGGTTTTGGACTGTGTTTTGGCACTTCAGCTTTGTCCAACCATTGTGCCAAATACTTGTGATTGTATAAAACAATCCATTTTTCATCACACATAACAATATGGTATAGACATGGTTTGCCTTTATGTCATGACAGCAAGGAAAGGCAAACTTCAAGATGATTTCTTTTCTGACTCTGGTTTAATTTATGCAGAATCCATCTATTCAGCTTCTTTATCTTGCTGATTTGTTTCAAATGGTTCAATATTGTTGGAATAGCAACATCAAACCTTGCTGCTAATTCATGCATAGGTCAAGACGGATTTGCTTCCGTTACTGCTTTTAGCTCATCATTGTCCATCTTGGTCTCAGGTTGCTCACATGGCTCATCTTCAAGATTAAAATCACCAGAATGGAACTTCTCAAACCATCAACATGCTGTGCGTTCATTAGCCACATCCTTCCCGAACATTTGGTTGATATTTTCAGCTGTCTGCGTTGCATTTGTTCCATGATGAAACTCATTTATATTAGAGTTCTATTATAGCTAGAGTTCTATTATATCTAGAGTTATATTAGATGGAACTACATTAGAAAATAACAAATTTTTGACTTATCCATGATTTCACAAAAATTGCTCTAAAAAAATTTGAAAGATAATCACAAGCCAAAAAGTGCTTTTGAAAGACGGAGGATGTGCCTTCACAATAAAAATAAAATAAGAAGTGTCAAAGTGGTATGTTAGAGATATCAACTGTCAAACTCAGTACTTAAGAAAATCGGGTATTTTGTACTTAGTAACCTAATACATAGAAGTGGAATGCTTTTTAAAGTCAGGAGAAAAAAGTGAAGACAATGAATACTAATAATAAAAAGAATAATATTAATAAATGGCCTCTGTAAAAAGAGCTTATTGGATTGGTCTTTGAAAGACTGAGGCAACTAAAGGCATCTAAGGAAATTTATAAAAGCTCATCACCACCACATGAGGTGAAAAATTCTTTACTTATGTAACACTAAGTCAAAGAATTAGGAATAAATAAGTCAAGAATGATAGTAACTTTATGAAAGAGCAGATCCATTTAAGATATTATTTTTTTACCATTGGTACACATTCTACAATTTTGGCATGGTACATTGTACTATTCTACAAATGTTTGTTGAATAAAAGAATAAATAATCTTTGTTTACAAAGGACTTGTGGCAAGCACTATCCTGAAACTGGGGATAAAATAAATAAATAAAAAAAGACGAGGTTCTAACCCTCATTTAATTTATAGTTTGGAGTAGAAAGAAACGATGCTCTACTGATTTCACAAATAAATATCAATTTATACCTGATATAAGAGCTATCAAAGAGAGGTGGTACAAGAGTAAGCTATGAACGAAGGTGATGGTAGGGATTGATTTAGTGAGGTAGACTTCTCTGGGAAATAGAAAGATTAACTGGGTGAATGAGTCTGGAGTTTCATGCAAAGACAATAAGACAGGAGTCATAGCAAGGAAGACCGTGGGACAGTGTGAGATTGAAGAAGAAAGAAGATCAAGACTTTACACGGCAAATCATTATTAAGACTGGTGGGAAGTCCTTAGAGTAGCGATCCCCAAACTTTGGTGAGTTGTATAATTATTTCATTATATATTACAATGTAATAATATTAGAAATAAAGTGCACAAGAAATGTAATGTGTTTGAATCATCCTGAAACAATCCCCCTTCCCTGGTCCATGGAAAAATTGTCTTCCATAAAAACAGTCCCTGGTGCCAAAAATGTTGGGGGCCGCTGCCTTAGAGGGTTTAACAGAAAAGGGTCTAGATGATACAAGATGTGTGTTTTTAAAAGATACTTAAGGGATTTATGTTATTGGACTACTCGTCTAAACTTTCTGTGAATCATTTTTCCTGATATGTATTATGGAAATACTAATATCACCTTGAAGTGCTGTTATAAACATTTAGGGGTAATAGATATGCATGGCATTTGATATATGATAGGCTAAGAATAAATGGTAGTTCTTTATTATTGGTTAATAGTGAGATATTATGAGGATTGAATGGAATCACAACGTGCTGTACTTGAAAATAGTAAATTTTAAATATATACATATCTCCTTTCTCTCTTGTCTTCCTTGCATAGCATATTGGAAAGAGCGCAAGACTTTGAGTCAGAAAATTTGAGTGAGAGCTCTCGCTATGACTCTCACCTTAGGCAACTCATCTGAGGGTGTCCTCTCCGTAAAATTAGAAAAATGATATCTGTCACACCTGCTTTAGAATCATTGGCAGGCTCAAGTACGATATTGTATCTGAAAGTTCTCATAACCTGAAAAACTATAGAAATAGGTGATGTTTTCATTATTTGACCTCCTCTTGATATTGGCAACCATTTCAGTCTAACTTTGGCAGGAAAGCCATCAATCACTGTGAATGTCTTCCCAATTTTGTTGCTTACGAATTCATCAATGTAGTGATTTTAAACTCTTGGTCAAAGATTCCCACACTTGAGAATACCTGTCAAATTGTCACCTTTGAATTTCACCTCTGAGCTTTCCTGGCCTACAGTGCAAATCTTTTTCTTTTCTCTTTCTTTCTTTCTTTCTTTCTTTCTTTCTTTCTTTCTTTCTTTCTTTCTTTCCTTCTGTCTTTCTGTCTTTCTTTCTGTCTTTCTCATTCTTATCTATCTTCTGTCACTTATCTGAACATGAATTCTGCATCTGTTAGCCTTGATTTATATCCTCTCCACTACTTTGAATTGCTTTTACATAAGTTTTCTTATTCTGTGTATCCACAAAATTAGCTTTTGTTCTTTTCGTTTCCTACTCAATGATGCCTGTTATAAGTGATTATCAAAATGGAGTATACACAAGAATCATCTGGGCAACTTGTAAAACATCTAGCTTTCTAGATCCTATCTGCCAAGGTTCTGACATCATAGGTTTGGGCTGCAGCCCCAGAATTTGTATTTTCAAAATGTGCTCCATTAATTCAGATGTTGGTGGTCATCTGAACATCCTTCTGGGAAATTCCTGCTAGAGTGAATGTGTGAAAATGACATGGAAGTTACATTAACATATTGCAGATATGCATTTTCAACACTGAAAATATATTGAAAGGCTGTGATTTCAAACTCTTACAAAGATAAAATGGAATGGTTTCTTTTAAGGGGGCAAATTTATTCTAATTTGTGTACCTTATAAAATGGAGTAGAGAGACAGAAAAAAGCTGAATATGAATGTGCAAAACAATTGTTATAAATTAGTTGTAAATGCAAATGTTATACCATTTTATCCAAAGAGACTTAAGTCAAAACTATATACAGGACTAAGCCTTCAACCTGTGGAATCTGATGCTGTCTCCAGGTAGACAGTGTCAGAATTGAATTAAAGGACATTCAGCTGATGTCCGCTAAAGAACTGATTGCTTCCTTTGTGGGTGGAGAAAACTTCCACATACGTGGTCACAGAAATCTTCTGTGTTGATTGCTGTGGGGTAAAAGCAGAGGAAAAACAGTTTGTTGTTTTCTTCAAAGAGATTCCATAAAGGAAAAACTTACATAGATGAGAAACATCTAGTTATATTTCAGTGGAGATATCTGGATTCTACATTGTGTACGGTATTGATTCTATTACTCTTTCAGAATTGGTATAAATTGGGAAACTTTTTTAGGGTCAGTAAAATATCATTTATAAAATTTTCCTAGAATTTGAAGCCCCCTCTTGCTTCTTTCCACAGATTTCTTTTTGGTAGTTTTAAACATCTCCAGTTTGACATGAAAGCCCTGAGTGCATATATGTATCAGAATACTCAGGCAAGATCAAACTAAGAGGACTGAAAAAAAATCTCTCAAATATCTATATTTCCAAGGACCATTAACATAAAGATTAATGTAGAACTAAAATGAAGCCAAAGGCTCTGTAACTGTCAAAAACAAAATGTTTTTAAAAGAGAAAACAGTCTATTATGCCTATTTTTCAGTCACAGGTTGCTTTGATATAACATCACTAAAAACTATGAGGAAAATTTTGGGATATATGTATTAGATTAGATTCTAGGTAATATACACCTAACAACCATCTCTCTCCTAATGATTGTGAAAATGGACTGTACATTCTGCCCTCTCTGATAATAGAGAAAATGTTTAGCAATGTTAAAATCAAACTGACTATGTAGAGTATCTGCTAAATGAGAAATACTTCTCTTTCCACAATTTAGTTTAAATCATTTTTATAGAGGCTGGATTTTCTTCACAACCACAATATCTTTTTTTACGTTGCCTTTTGGCTTTTATTCTAAGGCAGACCCTTTTTAATTTAAACATGATCTGTTGTATTTACTTTGAATGCCAATATATTGTGTATTACCCACCAAGTGACTCTTTTTTTTTCTGCTATTCAGAATTAAATAAACCAAGACCCAACACATGTCTTAAAACCACAATAGTTTATTTATAAGAAGAAAGACAGCCCATCATACTTTCCACAGGAATTTAAAAAATCCATCAGAGACTCAAAGCCTTTACTTTCTTTCCATTCATATAATTTTGGTTTTGGCTTAACACTTAGCACAATATCCACTTCAAAAGAATATCTCTTGCATTTTAAGTAAACAATCATTGTTCTACACAGACTTTTAATTTTTCCTCTTCTGCCCTTTGCCACTTTTCTACTTTCGTTCCAGGACTTTGCTAGCATTACATCTAGAACATGCCAGATATAAAATCCCTTTTTAGTTTATATTTTGATATGAAGACTAACTCATGAAAGATCAGATTGTTACATTTTGTTTCATTTCCAATTACTCTTGACGTCTATAGTTTCTTAACATTTTAAAACGATACTTTGATTATAGGGGATGAGATAGGACAAAATAACTGCAATTAGAATGAAATAGATTCTGGCTTTAGAAAGGAAAATTCAGTTTAAACATGATGCAAAGCAATGAAGTTTCATTTTGGGTTCCAATTCTGTGGGACTGGATAAGCCAAAACATACGATCTAGGGTGGCCTTAGTCTCATCTAAAGTGAATCTCATAAAATGACTTCAATCCTCACTGCAAGAGACATAGTTACTAATGATCAAGTGAGGGTCAACAACAAAAATTCATAAATTGCAAAGTTCTATCTCTTGCTCTTCTGTCTCAAGAACAGAGTTACAAATTGTATATCTACCTATGCTTTGATTGCTAAGGCTGGCTGGAATAGATAAAGGTTTTCTCTTTTTCTGGCCCATTGGGTCATAAACATTTGAAAGTTCACTTCAATTTCACAGTTACACTGCAAATACTGAAATCTTGCATTTCATGTTGAGAAATCATATTCAGCCAAAACTTAATATATGTGATATATATAACACCTTTTTACCAAAAAGTAAGGACTTGCCAAATGAATGAATGCTTTTATGACAAAAGTGTAAAAAGTCAGGAATTTACTTCAAAAAATTTATTACGGAAGGTCCTGTGCTAAGTACGAGACAACACATAGTCTTGGCCCTTAGGCAGTGCAAAGCTTTTCAACTCTTATTTTTCCTATAGGTAACCTAAGTCACTGGGACATATGTAGGTGTTCCCTATCTCAGTTAACATTGTCTTTCCAAAGGCCTTTGCAAATAGAAAATTATGTGCATTAAAGTATATAATTTATAAATATATACCTTATTATAGAATATAATCTATAAATACATACTCTACCACTTAAAATATTATCAGTTTTAGTGTCATATGTATCCATGCATGCTTTTGCTACAGAGAAGTCCTGTCCGTATGGTACTTACTAATATTTTCCCAATGTGTTCTAAATTAACACATACTTATAGACTGGTCTTGCCCTCTTGCTCTCACTTGATTTCTCTCAAGTCTTGATTAAATTGCAATAAAAGAGAAGTATGAAAACCCAAATATCATTAAAGTAACAGGAGCTTGTACAGAAAGAATTCACAGGGCACAGGAAGAAAAACACTTCTTTGTGGCAGCTATTAATTTCCTGTGACTTTGCTTCCTGCTATTTGGACCTACAACCAACATCTTTGTATTTCCTGGGAAAACCAATATGTTACACTCAATTTTCTATCATATACAGTAGAGTTCAGTGTTTAAGATCATGGACTTTGAAGTTAGACTCAGCATTTTGCCACTTTCTAGCTAAGTGACCTTGGGAATGAAAATTCATCTATTTGCCCTCTGGTTTTCTCACCTGAAAATTGAGTCAAAGAATCACAAATTTTCACAATTAACTTCTCTGAAGTAAAGTGGAGTCTTGCAATAGATGCAATGTCATAATTTAATTGGTAATACATTTTTTCCCTTGGTGATGCATAGTGTGATGGCATGTCTAATAATCTACATTTTCTTAGATGTGATGAGGTATGATAATTGTAACTCACAAGGTGTTGCTGAAGATTAGGTGAATTAATGCACATAAAGTATTTAGCACAATGGCTGACAGTAAGCATTGATTATCATTATATATGCACGATGGAACCCATTGCTTAAGGTTGAGTCTATGAGAGGGGAATGTTGGGTGTGTCCTTAGGAGAAACAGATACTTTGGTCACTGTTATTAAACTCAGTGGAGGGAGGGGGTTAATTGCCTTAACTTTTTCAGTATATTTTAAGCTTCCTAGAAATAGGAATTGAGTCCTCTATTTTTATTAACTATTAGATTTTCACGAATGTAGTTTATATTTGGTAAATATTTGTGAGGCATATATCCTCCTCCTTGTTTAATTAATCTCTTTTGTATTGTGAAAATAATTATTAAAGAGTCTTACAATTAGTAGTAGAAAAATAATTACTGGCTTAAATGTGTAGCCTCCAATAAATAAGCATTGTTTCTACTTAGTCATGTTTTCTTAACCCTCTTACAAATATGTTTCCTTTAATAAACACAGTTAAAATTTTCTCCCACTAGTTTGATAGCTGTGAAACTGTAACCTAATGGGGGAATTGAATATGAAATAGATTTACTTGTAAATTTCCTGAAGCTTTTCATGAGATCTCGAGCATAGAGTAAGATCCATCGTAATGATTAATAGCAATCTTACATTTGTTATAAATCTTCAGTATGTATGTATACACATAGTCCTATCTTCTCTTTCTTTCACCTTCATCAAAAATCAGGGAATGCTGGATAATCTCACAGTCCTGATTTTACTGTTCATATGGTACACCACTGCATCTATTGATTCTTCTAAGTAACTGCTCCAGTGCAAACTTCTCCTTCAGGAGAGTGCAGCAATTTCATCAATTTATCCAAGATAGCACAAAAAATGGCCTTTCTGCACACCCCTGCTAGAACTAATGGGAGATGAATTTCAGCAAGCCAGGGCTTAGAAGAAGAAAGCAGACCCCAAGTAATCCCAAGCTGGCAAGCAATTGTAAGCTTGAAAAAAAGTGAAGGAAAATAGATTGGGGTGATAGGGGACACTCTAAATATGTTTGACCATGAAGATTAGAGAGTTTCTAATTCTATGTGAGGAGTTAATAAACTTTTACGATAAAAGTCCAATTATTAATCTATTATACTATTAATAATAGTGTAATAACTACTTTAGGCTTTGCAAATCATATGGTCTCTGTTGCCACAATTCAACTGTATTGTAGATCAAAAGTAGCCATAGATTACATAAACAAATGAGTACAGCTGTGTTCCAATAAAACCTCGGTGCAAAACGTGGTAGGCAAAGTGCCAGACTTGTCCCTTAGTTCATAGCTTATTGATCCCTGTTCTATAGTAAGACATTGTTTCAATACTTTAATGTACTTATTAAAAGATACTGAGCATCTATTATTTCCTTAGTACAGTGCATTTTTAAAAAAGAAATCCCAAACTCCTTCTGTTTTCTTGGAAGCAAGACTCCAGCTCTTGTTTATCTTACCAGTTGACTCACAGTTGAGTGTCTTGTTTTGTCCCCACGGTTGTCTATTTTTCTCATGACAAGCATTTTCAGATAAAAGGTAGTCTGCATTATCTCATGGATGGATTAGAGCCTTAGGTAGGTCTTGAGAAAGTAACATGTATATCTGTTGTGTTTTGGGAAAAGTTAGGCTTAACAAAATGAGGAGAGAGAAAACAGATGGTGCTATGTGCTAAAGGACTCTTTTCATAAGTGAGTTGGATTTTTCTTCCTCTCTGCTTGTATAATTGCTGCCAAAAGACCAAGGAGTTGCACCCTGCAAGCTGTGTCCTATATTGGAGGCCATGACTACATTTTAAAACTGGTAGCTGGGACCTTGTCTCACTCATTATGTTGTTGGTTTTTTTTTTTTTTTCTGTTTCGTGGGCAGAGGTCCTTATTCTCCCTCCAGTGAAATATGATTGCAGTTTCAACTTCTTTTTGAGATCCATTAATTCATCTCAAAATCTGCAGCATCCAATGTGTGGCCCAGGAAAGGTGCCCACATTAGGTGGTCAATAAATGTTTGTTGAAGTAGTTAACACAGCTGTGCTATGCAAGGCTGCTGAGGTTTGCCCTTGCCTCTTATTTATAACTAACAGAATATTGTGACATTAGACGTGAATTTTATTTTATTTTTCATGATATCTTCAATATGTTCACTGTACTTTCTTCTTCCAACTGGAAAGATAGCAGCAAATTTCCTGGGGTACATTTTATTACACACCTAAGAAAATATATAAGCACTTACGACTTTAATTTTTCTGTAGATTTACAAATCACTATTTTTCTCTCTGAACTAGCTATTGGCATTCCTGAGAACTTCACAGACAAAATAATACTCTAATTCTTTAAAAGTAAAAAAAAAATATTTTCGTTCATGTAATACACAGTTAAGCATTATGTGTATTTTTATTCTTTTTCTGCCTACTACTGTTTATGCATTAGATACTAGTATTGTTTCTATGATTAGATATTTTTCAGGCATTTGTCTTAAATTAAATTTCCATATGTTTAAGGCAGTGACTTACTAACGCAAAATTTTGGCATTTGCGTGTATTTTATTCCATTGCAAAATTCTATAGCATCTGTAATTATTTAATGATCAAAACAGTTACTTGATCTTGTCAATATTGCTATTTCTAACTAACATATGAAAATGAAGATGTCCTTTTTTTCTCTTTCACATATTAATTATCACATGAAATTGAAAAACAGAGTAAAAAAAGTTTTCATTCTTAAGTAATTATTGCTTGTCATCCCAACCTGAGAAGTATTGAGCTAAGTGGTGAAGTGCTACTTTTCCAAAGACAAAAACTCAATTTACAGTTAGCATTTGGAATCATTCTGATAAGAAACTCACCTAGAAGTTAATAATACATTTCTAGCAAGAGAGGTGAACAGTCAAAAGAGCTCTGGGTCTACCTGACCTGATAACCACTAGATAGTAATTGAAGCAACCTATGAAAGAGCCTGCTAAGACCCATAACTGTTTTTGGAAGCTTAGTAATAAAAATAACATATTCTATCAATCTTGAGTCATACTTTTTCTACATTTTATTTAACATCATTGTAATCATGATGTCCTTTAGAATCAATAGCACTTTATATTAGATGAAGTATAGTATTTTAAATATGCCAATTACCATTTGTTGAGCATTATTATGTCTAAGCCAATGTTTCAGGATTTTTACAAAGAGTATCTTATTTAACTTTATGAGATTTTAAAAACGAGAAGCAGAGATTCAAAGAGGTAAATAACTAGCCTAAGTCACAAGGCTAGTAAGTGGCAGAGCTAAGGTTCAAAACTGTATCTCTCTGACTCCAAGGACTGTGCCCTTGGCCACTTGGCTACATTTCTAACATGGTAAAAGCAGAAAATGGAAGATGACTGTGTGGATTTAGGGGCATATCTCAGAAGCAAGGAAAGGAGATACAATAAAAGACAGACCGGGAATTGCAACTGTATCAGGCTTTTTTTTTTGAGACAGAGTCTCACTTTGTTGCCCTGGCTAGAGTGAGTGCCATGGCGTCAGCCTAGCTCACAGCAACCTCAGACTCCTGGGCTCAAGCAATCCTCCTGCCTCAGCCTCCCAAGTAGCTGGGACTACAGGCATGAGCCACCATGCCCGGCTAATTTTTTCTATATATTTTTAGCTGTCTAATTAATTTCTTTCTATTTTTGGTAGAGACGGGGTCTCGCTCTTGCTCAGGCTGGTCTTGAACTCCTGAGCTCAAACAATCCTCCCACCTTGGCCTCCCAGAGTGCTAGGATTACAAGCGTGAGCCACCGCGCCCGGCCTCCACAGGTACTTCTTGACAGTGACACTGGCTCCCAGGGAAAGTGAGCCTTCTTTCAGGAGAAAGAAGAGACCGACAATCCTGCCCTGCTCCTGGAGTGCCCAACTTGAGCCACAGTGGTGGGGGCTATTCTTTCGCCATCAGGAAATTTCAGGGAGCAGGCATCCACTGGCAGAGTAGAGAAAGTGGGCACAGCATGGGCTGGGGGTGGCCGGTACTGCAGTGTATCTCAGGTTGGGGTTCAGAGCATCACCCCTTCTTCTCTCTTGGTGGGGGAAGGGACGAGGCTAGGGAACCCCAGCCATGTTCTACCCCAGTGCCACAGAGGGAACTGGGGGAAACTGCCCTGGAACCTGCATGCTTTGTCTGTGGCTCCACTCCCACAATCTCCAGCTTCTGAAAGTGGCCTGGATGGGGAAGTTGTTTTCCTTTTTAAGAAGGATGTGTAATAATATTTCCCATGCTAGAGTGGAATGATTAAGCATGAGACCAGATTAATGGACCCAACCCACAGCCACTACCTTCTGCAGAAGAGAATCTCTCAGCAGTAAGGCAGGGCTTTTTTCACATCTTGTATCCTCACACCCACTCTTGGGATAGGGTGCTGGGAACTGTCCCAAGCAACAAGTAGTGACAGCAGCAAAAGGCTGGTTGGGGAACAATTGTAGACCTGCCGCTCCTAAGCTCACTCCCACCCAATTCTGGGCCAATGTGGTTTTATTTATTTGCTCCCTTGGATCCCATTTCTCCAGGAAGCCAACTGCACTAACTATCTGCAAATAAGCTATCTTGTGCATTTTAGCTTTTTTTTCTTAATATAAATATTCTGGCTCTGTATTTTTGTCTATTTTAATCTATGGCCCTCATTCCTACACTGTTCTCTCATGCTTTCTGTTGTTTTTATCACCATAGAGAGCAACAACGTGGCGTGCACAGCTTACTGAACTACCTCATTTTTGTCAATGAGAGCTGGATCTTCTGCCATAGTGTCCCCCTGAAACCCGCTCACTTGAAAATGTTTCAGGGGGAACTAGATTTTACCTGGGTTGACCTGTGATGATTGGAAATTAGTCTAAACAGGAGAAAGTGGTGCCAAGAGGTTAGGAGAGGCTGGGCCAAGTGAAAGGTACAGAGAGGAAGCCAAGGTTAGATGAGGGTTGCCCAATCCTAGGGTACCGGACATGCTTTACATACCAGATCCGTCTTTCACGGGATTAGGCTAGGTTTACCATGTACAACAGGGTGTGTGTGTGTGTGTGTGGTTGTGTTCCCAAAAAATTGAGTTGGCGAGGATAAGTTTTAAGACCAATACCCCTGTACTCATCCTGTGCGGTCCAGGGATGGATATATGAAGCAAGAAACTAAAATCCTTAAACTTTCAAAAATCTTGGCTTCCAGGGAGACCCACAGCAAGGGCCTCTTCACGGTGCCCAGAGCCAGTGTCCTGCTCTGCTGCAGCTGTGATTAATAGCGTCATGGTAGCTAAAGGAGAAAAAGGGGGTTTTGTTTACATGCTGTGAGATCACTGCGAACTTCCTTCACTGTGCTGAAATGGAGCAAGCACAACAGAACCATCGGGCAGTGCACAGTGGGCGTAGCGCACTGGGCGGTGTGCACTGGGTGGTGTGCAGTGGGCAGTGTGCACTGGGTGCTGTGCAAAGGGTGGTGTGCAGTGGGTCGTGTGCACTGAGTGCTGTGCAGTGGGCGGTGTGCACTGGGAACTGTACTGGGTGGCCTGGTTTGTGTAAATATAATGTGTTGGTCTTTCTCCATGTTCTTTTGCAGTATGTTTACAAACTTTTTGTATTGAGAGAAAATGGCCAAAACATCTTTGACCAAAGGTTCTGTGCCAGGCAAAAGGATCTGACACATTCGTCTGTGGGGCCCTCTTCTTAAAGTGGGAATCTTGAACCATCCTTTCTTTTGTGCTCTCCTTCTCCTATTTCCTATTTCGGACCAGATCTTTCTGTCCTAAAAACTTGACACCTGCTCTACCCTCTTCTTCATTCCCTTCTGCCCCTGCAAAGAAAACCTACACACCCACACAGACACACATTTAATTCTTAGGCTGTCTCCACAAGTCTTAAATAATTTATGCAAAAATCCTAAAGAAGTCAGGAACCCTCCTTGTTCTCAGCTTCTGAGTCAACACCAATTTCTCAATGTGATTCATGCCAAACACTTAAGACATTACTGTATTTGGAGGGATCAAATCTACTTAATCTGTAATCCTAAAGTAGAGAGAAGCAACAGGGGCCTTCCATGTAGAAAAAAAGGTCAGGAGACCAAGCATGGGAATGTGAATGTATATTCAAGTTACCAGGAACTTTTCTGCAGCTGCAAGAGACTTAGGTCAAAGTGGACATAAGATTAATAGGAGACAGACAAAACTGTCTCTATGTTTACTGCTAGAAACCAAAGCTTTGTGAGAAATCTTGAATTTATGGGCAGGGAGAGAGAGTAGGAAAGCCTGTAGCTGTCTGCTCTTTCCCTGATCCCTGCTGCTCACTCCTGAACTGCAGGAGATACCTCCGTGATGGGGTGTGTCTACTGGATGGTCGATTTTGCTGTACCAAACACTTCCTTTCCCATTTTCTAATCATTTTGTAACATACATGCTGACTCTTTTCCATTCCCTTCTTTCGCTGGGAAATACAATGAATAAGTAGACTTACTGGTACTGAAACTATCAAGAAAAAAAAAAAAAGATTGAAAACCTGTATATTCTGACACTGAATGATAGGGGAGGATCAGCAGAGATGGCAGGGCTGCCTCAAGTGAGACTCTGGCCAGAGAGGAGCTCCTTCCAGCCAGGAGAGTCTCAGAAGGGTTAGGAGGCAACAGCTTCAAGCCCACCTTGCAAGAACTTAGTCAGCCACCATAAATCCAACAAATGAAGGCCCACATGAGGTGACACTTGTGGAGGGGCTGGATAAAGGTGCAAATGACACTCTCAGACGTCAGAACTGAGAACTAGAGGAGACTTGCCTCAACTCTTATCTCATGACTAAGGAAACTGCAACCCAGAGTGTTAACATCCAAGCCTCCAGAAGCAGTTTGTAGGCTCTGTCGCTATGGATGAGGACACAGAATGGATCACAGAACCAGCCCCCTCCTGACAACGAGACAGAAAAGGGAAAGACCTGTCTCTCAGCACTGCAGCCTGGTCACAGCCCCAAACCCTCATCTGCAGACCTACCAATTTACCCTAGGGCACCAATCCTGTTCTTTTTCCCACTTAGCCCGTCCCATCAGAAACTCTACACTTCCACAGATACTCTTGATCCATTCAATCATTTAATAAAAATTCATCAAATATCTACTACAAACTAGCATTTGTACCCTCAAGATACAAGTAACTGCCTGGTTGACACTCATGGCTCAGGATGAGGCGAAAACTTGGAAATGGGCTCGTCACACTAGAGCAAGGGAAAGTAGGGTACGGTGCTATGAGGCAGGAGAGGCTTGGGGGGGCCTCAGGCTGACCTATCAATAACAGTCTATTATTTTGAAGAGCTTAGAGTTTTTCTTATAAGGGGTTGTTTACCTTAGGCTATTGCTTCTGGATCTTTAACTCCTGATAGAGCCGCTGGATGGATCCAGGATCTCCCACAGTCACCAGTACGACAGAAACACCACCACGTTCTCTTCCACTGGGGCACATGAGGATGACAGCTACGCTGACATTGTTGACAGCCAACCCTGAATTCACATCAATCTGAAATGTAAATTTTAAAAAGAAAGTCATCCACAAACTCCAGGACTTTATTAGTAAGAAGCTACTTGTGATACATGTCACCACAGGTGATCAACAAACATTGGAGGACCACAACCACAGCAAGATGAGACTCAAAGGGCTGCAAGCTGAGGCAGGCCTGCCATGGGCAGACCACGTGGGCAGCAGTCTGGAAGGTGTACAGTAGGGCCATACGGGAGGCCAGCACAGCACTGGGAAGTCAGAGGTAAGGAGGGCCAGGGCAGGGTAGTGACAGAGGGGTGGAAGGGACAGACATTGTAGAGGACTGTTCAGGAGGTAGATTATGCTGGAGTCCCAGTGGAGAGGAGGAAGAAGGGCTAGAGAGTGACTCCCCAGTGAGCCTATTTACTCACACAGGTAGTCTGGGATACGCTGAGTTTGAGGTTCTTTTGGAACAAATCTTTAGGCAAGTTTCCACAGAAGCTGAGAGAAAACACCAAAAGGAGAAAAGAATGGAGGGTAGCTGGCAGCTAACGCTGACAATATGGCGAGGGTAGAAGATGAGGTCTCAAAGATGACTCAGGGGCAGAGGGGAGACACAACGAAAACCCAAAGGGAAGTGAGGGTGTGGAAAGCAAGGGAAGAGACTTTCGAGGAAAGAGTGGGCAACAAGGTCAAAAGTCACTTCTGTGCGCGGTGCAGCAAGAGTGTGGGAGAAGCAGGAATTTGGAATGCTGGAAGCAGAGTGGGAGGGAAAAGGCTTGGCTGTGTCTCTAAATAGAAGGTGCAACAGGAAGGTGATCAAGCTAACTATAGAGGAAAAAGGTGGAATCCACAACAGGAGCTTCCTAGAGAACGGGATCCAGGGCATAGGTAGTGGATGGGATTAGCCTCAGAGATGGGAAGGAAGCAGGATGGGTACGGTGGGAGGCAAGCCCTTGGTCTATTCAATCAACTAACAAAAATTCATCAAATATCTACTAGGAGCCAGCGCTGTGCCCTCAAGCACTGTGCCTGGTTGCCACTCACGGCTCAGGACAGAAGACAACTTAGAAATGGGCTCATTACAGTAGAGCAAGGGAAAGTGGGGTATGGTGCTATGAGGCAGGGAGGACTTTTGTGGGGGGCGCTTAGGCTGACCTACCGATAAACAGAGGCTATTACATTGAAGAACTTAGATTTTGTCTTGCGAGGAGTTGTCCATCTTAGGCTAATGCTGAGGAGCTTCTGCCTAAGAGTCTACTGATTCCTTCTGGCTGAATGACCTAGCTTAGCCCGGGGTAGGAGACACCTGAGCACTCAGGCACTGGCTTAATAAATCACAGGCCTCCTTCTCACTGCTCTTCCCAATCCTTTTCCCACATGCATGCCCAGAAGGAAAGGGGCCACTCCTCTCTCTCCTATGCCTGAGTCACTCCTTAATCATGCCCAGCCTTCCTTTCGTCACTCGGCCTAGGCCCACCAGCCCTCTCCTCTCACCCCCTGCACTGGGGGAGGGAGTGTCTATTCCACCCCATCCCGCAGAGGATTGTGAGCACTTGCTGGGCCCTCAAGCCCTGGGTGTCTCTGGCCCCATCCCCACCTGTGAGAAGACTGAAAGGCGGTGGGGAAAAGGATGGGAAGGCAGGAACATGTGGAAGGAAGAGAGTACAGCAAGCCACTATATATTTGTGGGTTTTGTACCACCTGCACATTTGGCTACTTATAAAACCTAAGAAAGATGTTTCAAATAATCACTCATCATTAGATTTCGCACTGCACAAAAGTGACCTAAAATATGTTTAAAACGGTACACCAGCAGAACCCTTTGCTCTCTTCTGGGAGGTTAGCGTTAGAATTTATAATGGAGTAAGAACATGGTACCCATAGCCAGTCTCCGCGGCTTTACATCCTGGCTCTGCTGCCCACCGGCTGTGATCGTGCTGCCACACGCCCCGGTTTCCTCGTCTACGACGGGGACAACGACAGCATCCACCTGACGGGACTGGTGCGGGTTAAATGAGTTAATGTCTGTCAAGGTATTTCAGGGTAGTTCTTGCCACACGGGGAAAGGCGGATAAGAGCCGGCTGTTCCGAAAGATTCTGTGCTTACGAGGAGTGTTTTAGGAGCAGGGGAACTGGGGAGAGAAGGCTAATCCAGGAGGGGGCCACTAGGGCTGCCAAGTTTGTGGAGAGGGAAGGGCAATACCCCCTCCCCGCCTTACCTCAGGCCGGGTTCCAGGAATGGGGCCGGCCGCTCGCGGAGACCGCGCTGGCCAAGCCGCGAAGCCGGGCACAGCTCCACACAGCGGCCGCCGTCGCCCCCTCGGCGGCTAAGGAGGCCCGCTGCCCACAGCCCAGCGGCCCCGCGCTCGCTATCCGCCGCCGCCCCGCGCCGCAGGCCGAAACTGCAGCGAACCACACAGCTGGCAGGAGGAGGGGGAGGGAGCACTTAGTGTTCTGGGACGCTCAAAGGGCCACTTCGGGGACATCCCGCGGGGCGCACGCCACGCCGCAGTTAGTACATTCCTCCAGCCAGCGGCGGGCCCGAGTGCGCAGGCGCGGGCAGCGCGGCCGGAAGGGGCGGAGCTGCGAGTCTCCTCGCCGGGGTTGGGGCTTTGCCTTGCTCCAGAGCTGAGCTTTTTAGTGTTGGTTGGAAGTTGGTGCTGGGTTAGTGGCGTGGCGTTGGAGAACGCACCTACACGCCTTTATACAGTACACATTTGGTGGTGTTCACTCTGTGCCAGGCTCTGGGCCAGTGATGGCCTAGATTCCCTCTCCTCCAAGCGGTCCCCAGGGCCCCTTCCAGCCCAAGGACTGTGCGCTGCGTGAGTCGGACCGCCCGTGCCCTCGCATCTCGCCCGCACTTGCAGACGGAAGGGGCCACGAAAAACGACAGGGATCCACATGTTGGGGGTTCCCGTAGCTGGAAGGCTCACACATCGTTTCAGGAAACCCTCCCAGGGTGTCTCCCCCAACAAATGCCCGCTGCCCGGTGACGCCCAGGGGACGTCCGCGCCTGTGTCACTGGGGTGCCCTGCCACCTCCACAGACTGCAAATGGTCCAGGGCCAAAGAAGCCGCGATCCCTGGGCAGAGCGCAGAATGCCCTTCTCCCACGTTGTTCCCACGTGGACACCAAAGTGCGCAACTTCTGCGTCACCGGCTACCTTGAGTTTCTTTTCACCTCCTGAGTCAGACGAACTCAAGGTCTAGGCTGAGGGCAGTCTTCCCTATTCATCTTCCAGGGATGGTCTCAGCTTCTTGCGGCATCCCTCCTCCTGCTCCAAGCAATTTAAGGCAAGGCCAGGCCAGTAGAACTGCTTGAGCTAAAACTGGGACTCCTGCCCCCAAATAGTGATTTTATCTTTATACTTTATCAAAGTTATTTTTAATCTCACTTGATCTTCTCCTTATGCAGATCAGAAAACTGAGACTCCAACAGCATGTTGAAGTAGGAAATGGGACTAGGGTTAAAGACAGTAAGGAAGTCTTTATTCAAGAGGGTTGGCTGCCAAAGGGGTTTTGCAGTAGGGAAAAGGGATCAAGCTCAACATCAAATACAAGGACAGGTGGAGATTTATAGCTAAGGAGCAGGGTGGGGGTCAGTGGATGAAAAATTGCTAAAAGGAAACATAAAGGCTAGGGTGATCAGATACCAACTATGGGGGATTTCTGCTGAACTGACTCAGCAGGATTCTTGATAAAACTGGACTTACTAAGCCAAGGACAGAGCCCAAGTTCAGGGCCTAGTCAAAAAGAGGATTCAGAGGAGCCTGACTCAAGTTTGGTCAAGGAGAGAGCCTTTTTCAAAAGCCACAAATGGTTTTAGAGTTGTGTTGTTACTTGGGGTCCACATAATGGGCTCAGAGCTGGTCACTTTCCGGTGTTAATGGAGAAACATTCTAAGAAGAGGAGTTTCTTATACAAAAGAAGTCAAAAGACCAATCAGAGAAGGATTGGGAGAGAAAGAACCAAAGGAAACTCAGATCTTCCTGTACGTACAAAGCTTGTCATTGCTGCCAAGCCAAGTTTGGGGAGGGTGTACCTAAAGTCATCTTGTTTTGGTAGGTGTTTTACAAAAGGATAAATAGGAAGGGCTCCTATCCCTAGAGCTTCCAGATCTAGAAGCCCTGTTTGCAGAGGTGACAGCAGGTGGGAAGGGGCCACATTGCGTGCTGACTCAGTCGCAGGGCAAGGGAGAGGCTGGCTGGGTTAGCCCAAACGATGTTTTAATATGCAAAGTAATTGGATGGATAAGGTGCTTTGCTTTGCCCTGTCTCCAAAGCAAAGGCATCTATGTGACTTTGCTATTCCACTCCAACTCTTGGAGTATTTCGTAGCCTTGTGGAGTGTCAGAGCTGGACAGATTCTTAGAAGTCTATCCACATCCCCAATTTTACAAGTGCTGTGAAGTGAATACGTGTCAGAGATGTGGCTTGAACTGGAGCCAGGGTGTTCCCCACTAGTGTGTATGCTTTAACTCTTAAATTACCCTTTGCTTCATCTTCTGGTGTTGGAAGCTCTATCCCTGGAAATATCTTTGTTCAAAACGTGAAACAATAATAGATTTTCACAAGTATAAAAACTACTACACTTTACCAAAGAGCTTAACACTTTTTGCTTACAATAATTTTGTGAGGTAGGACAAAGAGGTATTATTATTCCTAAGTGACAAATGAAGCTGAGGCATAGGGAATTTGGGAATTTAAGGGGTGGCCCAGGTGAGGATTAAATCCCCTGGGGAGATCTTTGTCTGCAGCCCAGAAATCTTCCTACTTCAGCAGTGGATTAAGATGCAGAAGACCTGGGTACTTGTTTAAAATGCAGAATACAAGGCCCACACCCATTCTGTGCATCTGGAAGGAGCCCAGGAAATGACTTAAAATAAGCCCCCAAGAAAGTAAAATGCATCAGAATCTCATGGTGCACCAACACTTTTGAAAAACTCTGATCTAAAAGCAAACTGTTTGCCTCATATGCCCCCAAAAAGGATCTTGAAAAACTATACATTTTAAAGTTGACATCTGTATCAGTTTTCCAGGGTTACCATAACAAAGTACCACAAACCAGGTGGCTTTAAACAACAGAAATTAATTGTGTCCTGGTTCTGGAGGGTAGATGTCTGACATCGGAGGTGTTGGCAGGGCTGTGCTCTTTCTGCAGGCTCCACAGGAGAATCCGTTCTGTGTTTTTCTCTTAGCTTCTGGTGCTCCTAGCAATCCCTGGTGTTTTTTTGGCAGAGACAAGATGGGCTCCATGATCATATCTGAACACAGACAAAACAAGAACATTATTCAAACCACAAAAAGTAGCAAACCCTCCCCCGTCCTGACTGATGTGAATGACTGTTGCTTTTCGCCAACCATAGCTTTAGCCTAGCTCCATTCTTCTCACCTTCTAGATAAGAATTATCTAGAACTGCGGTTCCCCCATCGTCCTCCATGAAACTTAGGAAGTGGGGGGATCCCTGGGGGGTGGCACAGCAGGAGGTGAGCAGCAGGCAACCTGTTCCCCATTGCTCACATCGCTGCCTGAGCTGGGACTACAGGTGCTCCCACAACATTCGGCTAACTTTTTTTTTTTTTTTTGGAGACAGAGTCTCACTCTCTTGCCTGGGGCGAGTGCCGTGGCGTCAGCCTAGCTCACAGCAACCTCAAGCTCCTGGTCTCAAGCAATCCTACTGTCTCAGCCTCCCGAGTAGCTGGGACTACAGGCATGCACCACCATGCCCGGCTAATTTCTTCTATATATATTTTTTAGCTG
>CAUYSK010048835.1:0-10369 GCA_963575035.1 Avahi laniger | reverse complement strand
TTTTGTTTTTGAGACAGAGTCTCGTTCTGTTGACCTGGGCATCATCATAGCTCACTGCAACCTCACACTCCTGGGCTGAAGAGATCCTCCTGCCTCCTGAATAGTGCCACCACAAGTAGCTCATTTTTCTATTTTTCGCAGAGACCAAGTCTTGCTCTTGCTGAAGCCATCCTCCCACCTCTGCCTCCCAGAGTGCTATGATCACATGCATGAGCCAGGCGTCCGGCTTTTACAGAGTTTTAATTTAGCCAAACATAAGCAGTAACATTTTTAATTGCCCTTCACCAAAACTGAAGATGAACTGACAAAGGAAATTAAAGGGAAGAACTTCAGGGAAGTGCTAATTGAATTAATTTCAATTTTATTACATGAGCACCCACAGGCATGGGTAACTAGACATTTGATTATTGGCTTAAAAAGGGGGGAAGGAGATGTTTGAATGTGAAATTATTTATATTTGTATTTCTAAAATTTGTCTTAATGGGTCTTTAAGAACTTATGAAAAAAGGACATTTTTTTAAAAGGCTAAAATTGAAAGATTTTTTTTTTAAATACAAAAGATGGATACTTACCTTGTAAAAAATCACTAAATTTTAAAAATTTAATGTATTTACATAACAAAGTTCTTTATATGATAAATAAATTGTACCATGTGGAGTGCAAATCAATCACACCAACCTGCTTGATCTTGCAATAAGAAGTAGTAAGCAAATCGTAGACAGGAAGCATATGCACAGAGATGAGGAGGAAAAAAAGGAAAACATTATTTCTTTTGTAAAACAAAGAAAAATGTATAATAGCATTTATTTACAGTGTAAGTATAGAAATAAATCTAATCATTATCAAAACTGAAATAGAGCCCAGATAAAAAGAAAGCATATTCAACACAATAAGAGATATAATTTAAGCAAGAATATTAAGATTAGTTCGTCTCAGATTACAATTCAAATCAATCTCAAGAGCTCACACTGATTTCCAAACTCCTGCAAATGTAAGAGTTCAATACTGTGTGGTTATGCTAATGGCATAACCCAATGTAATTGGGAACCTGCTAAGACCTAAGAAGTAATCTAAAAGGGCGAAACAGAAAATTATACCAATTTTTAAAATTAATAAGTTAAAAATAATAAAATTCACATTGTACATTTTCAAAATTTCCCAATTCAATGTTTCTTTCAGTGTAAGAATCCATTACAGGTGTGCCTCACTTTAGGAAAATCCAACACAAAACCCGAACCAATTAAACAGATAAATTATAGTAATTTACACTAATTATTTGATTAACAAAAAGATTCAGTGAATAATTTTTAAAGACAGCAAGTTCTCCTAATACATTTGATTTTCAAACCTGATTTATAGACAATTTTTTCAGAAAAAAATTTGTTACATAAAATGAAGTACACCTGTATAATAACGAGCTTAAAATACATTCAATCTATTAGTAGACTGTTAGGGGTAATTATAACAATGTTTCTACAGAAGTCAACGCTAATTGATGATTCAAGCAAGGGACACCTAAAAGGCGGCCATTCGTATTTTTAAAAGGGAAGGTACATACAAGGTACAGCCACCACATGCTGGGACAACTGTCTCTTCACCAGTACACCCACATTACAACAAAAAAACGTTATGAGCTAGGTATGCAAATAGTAATTAAAACTTTCTGGATTGAATAAAATACAATTCATTTCATAACATACTTCATATAACTACTCTTTAAGAATGAAGGTAAGTTTTAAAACAGAAAATTAAATTACAATGCCTCCCACTCAGATATTTTCTCACATTCTACTATTTATAACACAAAATAATATCTCTATATGGTCTCTAAAGCAATTTCATGTATTTTACAAATTATCCTCTGAAATTAAGTGTTTGGTAACTTCCCTAAGAATTGTAAATAGAGAAAAAGTTTCTAATATCCTGGAATTCTTCCTCTAGAAAGCTAAAAGCATGAGAATAATAAGCAATATTTTTGTTATTAATTTTGGAAAGGGTAAGTATATAGATAATGCTTTAAAAGACAGTAAGCTGCAAGCTGGTACAAGAAAGCATCGCCTCCTTTTCTTCTGAAAATAAAATATAAATAGATAAAATTAAATAATACTTTTGAACTTATTTAAAGTTTAAGAAAAAGCCTTTAAGTTTGAAATAAGTCTAGATCCTGTATGAACAACTTCTAGTGATTCTGAATTCTTTAATCACATCTTAGAAAATTTCTTAAAATCTATCAGATAATTTAGAAATAGGGATAAATGTCCATTTGAAATAAAATACTATTCAATTTATCTTCGCTTGCTTCAAACTTTACATTTTTCTTTGAGAGCCTTTAATCTTGAGTTACTCCTAAGAACAGGACACCAAAGTGTAAAATGCTTATAACTGTATGACATGTTATAATGGGCACTGGTGTACTTTCAAATATAATTGTATTTTTAGAAATTTAGGATTTGATATTACATGTCTCTTATAGCGAGCAGGATTAGAAATTTGTCATGAAACCTAAAAAAGAACCATAAGAATTATTCTTTTATACAGCTTACTAGCTCTCTTTACATTATCTCAATTGCAAAAGCATGAATCTCTCTTCCATTGTCTCAAACATAAGCTAAAGCATATGTTTTAACAATTACGGATAACTGGAAGCAATGAAGGGGTGGAGGGAATCATCACATGCTTTGTTCTACTGAGGAGTCCAACATGTATTCTTCAAGAAATGACAGGGAGCAGTCCAGCATTTCTCCAATGAAGCCCATGGGTTATGGAAAAGCCAAAGCTCTGTGAGAGAATTTAAGAGCTACCACTCACTAGGCAAGAACTTATCCAGAGGTTTCTCTAGGACAGAACATGTGGAGTCTGAACTACTGCTGCTGCTACTGCCTGGAAGACAAAGAAGTGAGCCCGACGGGAACCAAAGACAGAGGAAACAAGAAAATGAACACATACACAGAGGAAAATTCAGTTCCAGAGAAAGAAGGACAATCAAGCTTTGCATTAAAGAACCAAAACTTACTTTCCCATAAAACCGGTCTTGGTAATTTATCCAATATTCTCTACTTTACAAAGCCATACAGGGAATTAGAAACTATTCCACTAAGCAACTACTGTGGGAAAATCCCATTTAGTCACGTAAAACATAATAATTCAGAAGGTTAAAATGACTAGAATAAAAAATAAATAACTTGGTGACATTTAAGTCTATTTAAATTCTTTAGGTTGATAACTTAAAGAAATAGAGTTGTAAAACTTAAAGTCATACACAATTAATTTGGGAAATGATAAATTATATCATTCCTTCATTACACACAGGTTGGTCTGTGTCCACTTTCACTCTCTCCCCTCCAAAACACAAAATTATCAAATATAGTTTATGTTTAAAGTCAAAACTTTCAAAAGGCTCACTGAAAATTTTTAAATTCTTAAGTCTAGAAGGAAAGTCTATTACTATTAAATATTTTAATATACTAAACAGTGGTTTTTTTTCTATTTAAAATTTTACTTTTAACAAATCTATTGTCTGCTTTAGCTTCGGAAAGAATAATCTATTCTGTGAAAAACTACGTATGAATAAAAAACCATCTCTCTTAATCAGGGGTTGGCAAACACTTTCTGCAAAAGGGCAGATGATAAGCGTTTTAGGCCTTGCAGGCCATACAGTTTCATGCGAAAGCAGCCAGAGACCACATGTAAACAACTCAGTATGACTGTTTTCATTAAAATTTAATTTACAAAAACAGGTGGTAGGATAAATTTGGCTAGTGGATTGTATTTTGCCAACTCTTGCCCTAAATCATGCTTTTCCCTGCCTTTTGAAGTTACAGAATCTCAATGGTTTTTTAAATTTGGGACTCCTAATCAAGCAGTGATGGGTTTACTTTCAGCAACATCATTTTAATAAGACAAGCAAAATATGCACCAGCTTGAAAACAATGACTACGTTAATGGAAGAGAGTTCTGAAATAAATGTTTACAGTAAAAAGGCTTGAAATGTAGGCCATTCTAATATGTCTGTTCTGCATGTTATCTACGTTCTTATCACAACAAACACAGTCTTATTTCATACTCAGCAACAAATGTACCAGAACAGTGTGAGAATGAGAGTACATTTTATAAAGAATTTAAAAAATAGAATCCTCATACAAATTTATTATTTAAAAATTCAATGACTTCTAAAGACTAACCTTGTTTGAGGGAAAACTCCACATTATCTTTATTTTCTAAACACTCAGGTTCCTAACACCGATGAAAATTTTAAAATGGTATAAACCACCATCATGGAGATTTACAATTCTAAATTCTTAAAAAACCAGAACATACAGTATTCTGAGTCGGCTATACACAGGAGATCAATATAGGAGACAAAAATGCAAAGTTAACCAGGTACATGGCATACATCCTCTGTTCTCATTGCTACCATAACTAAAATTGGCAAAACACAAGGCATGCGCTCTACTGCCTTAGTAATGAGAAACCACCATTAGGTAGTAATTCTAGCTAATTTCTACAAATTAGAACACTAAATAGAACTTACCCCTTCTTTTCTTCCTTTTCTCTCCATCTTCTCCAATCTCACCCTCTTCATCATCATCTTCCTCTGACCCACTGATATCAGAGCCTGATATTTCTTCTCCTTGAACAGAAATTTAATACGATGATTTGTATTCTGTACCAAGTCATGGGCTATTTAGGAAAGTCCTATATCAACTTTTTTAAATTAAATTTTTGTTGCCCAAGTAACACATTTAAATTCTATTCAAATGCTCCTAGCCAGTATATCAGACATGCTAATCCCAGAAATAAATAAGATGTATGCTGAGATTTTATTTTTAATGTCCCTAAAGAGAAGTTAAATTTTGACCCATTTAAAATTTCAAATCATTAGTTTAAGTTCTAAATATATATATAAACTATGTGATAGAGTTATTAATTCAGTCTTTAAAAAATGTGATCACTTTGGGGAGCAATTTCTTCCCAGTTTCCTGATTAAGATTTTAAATAATTCATTCAATCTGTATTTTTTTAAAGAGCCATAAAACTGTCATCTAACACAGTGATCCCACTTTTAGGACCATATCACAAGATATATTTCAAAAGAAGAAGGGCTTACTTGTATACAGATAATATTAACTACATATTAAAGATAAAAAATCCAATAAAACAGAATGATTAAACCAATATTAATACAGATCAGCACTGTATTACCTTTGAATTAATTATTTTAAAATACCATATCCATATATGAAATGTCTAAGGAAACAAAGGATATTTCAGGAAAAAAATTAAATATACACTAACCACGACCAGGTAATAATTGTACCTGTAAATAAAGGATGAAAAGAGAACACAGAGTATTGGGAGAAGGAATTCATTAAAAATATTTTGTTCTTTGGGCTTAGAAACAATGACATGTTGGTGGCAATGAGCACACTTAGTGCCCAAATCTTGGTTTCTAAATACTATTCTCCTACCAAAGGAACCATGGAGAAATAGACGATTCTAAGGTTAAGCAGGGAAGACACAAGATGAATCTAATACATCTTGTAGTGCCTGAAAGTAAGGGAGAGCTCAAAAACACTGAATGGGAGCACGCTGAAAGGCTACGGGAACTACTATAAAGGAGTTCCTAATAGCCGAAGCTGGGACAATCTGAGCAACAAAGTAAGTAATGATAATATTAGATTATAATCCACAACCTAAGTAAGAAAAATAGTTGAATGAATAAATAAATAAATGGGGATGAAGGGACTGTTCTACTTTACAATAGAATTCTACAGACTAAACATAGAAGAAACGATGAGAACAGAAAATCACCACTGAGCAAATGCTGCAGAATTATTATTGCAGGCAAGAAGCATGATGGATGCTAAAATTAGTAGAGGAAAGTTATGATGAGAAACAGAACTTCTGCAGAGTCTCAAAGTATCTCCCCACAATACACATATTAATTACAAATGGAGAAATAAAATAATAGATTTACACTGCAGAAACCTTGTAGGATAATTACTGTAGACAAACCCAAATTAAGGAACATTCTACAAAATACATGACCCACTGCACTTCAGAAGTGTCAAGATCATGAAAGACAACGCAAGCCCGAGGAAGTATGGCAGACTGCAGGAGAAGTCTGCGGTAAGGTGCTGTTAAGAAGGCACGACAAATAAATGCAATGTGTGATCCTGGACCAGAAAAAAACGCATTGAAAGGAAAACTGGCAAAGTTCTAATAAGGTCTGTAAATTAGTTAGTAAGACTGTGTAAATGTAAATGTCCTGGTTTCAATCGTTGTACTATGATTATCTAAGATGTTAATAGTAGGGGAAGCCAGGTGAAGGGTAGACGGGAACTCTCCACAGTTATCCTTCCAAGTATTCCACAAGTCTAAAATCATTTTAAAATAAAAGGTTTAAAAATAATTCTTTTAATGCTATTGCTTCTTTTTTATTGTTTATATGATCAACTCTATTAACTAGATTATAAAAATGTCAAAAGATCACAAATGAAATGTGTTAAAAAAACAGTATTACCACAGGATCCAACAATTCCGTTTCTGGGTATATATCCAAAAGAATTTAAAGCAAGGACTCGAACAGGTATGTGCACACCCATATTCACAGCAGATCACTCTCAATATCCAAAAGGTGGAAGCAACCCAAATATCCATTAATGGATGAATGGATAAACAAAATACAATATACACATACACTGGAATATCATTCAGCCTTAAAAAGGAAAGAAATTCTGGCACATGCTACAACATGGATGAACTTTGAAGACAGTATGCTGAGTGAAATAAGTCAGCTGCAGAAGGAGAAACGCTGTATGATTCCACTTACGTAAACACTTAGAGTAGTCAAATTCATAGACAGAAAGTAGAATGGTTGTTTCCAGGAACTAGGGAAAGTGAGGAATGAGGAGATACTGTTTAATGGGTACAAAGTTTCAATTTTGCAAGATGAAAAAGTTCTGGAGATGGATGGTTGCAGAACACTGTGAACATAGTTAATGTCACAGAACCGTACACTTAAAAAATGGTTAAAATGGTAAATTTTATCTTATGTATATTTTACCATAATTCTCTAAAAATGAAAGAAATCCTGATACATGCTACAACATGGATGAACCTTGAAGACTTAGACTAAGTGAAATAAGCCAGACGCAAAAGGACAAACACTATGATTTTACTTACCTAGGGTACCTAAAATAGTCAAATTCACAGAGACAGAAAGTAAAAGGGTGATTACCAGGAACTAGGGGGTAAGAGAATGGGAAGTTAGTATTTAATGGGTACAGAGTTTCTGTTTGGGATGATGAAAAAATTCTGGACACAAATAACCGTGATGGTTGCACAACATGAATATACTTAATGCCACTGGATTATACATTTAAAAATGGTTACAATGGTAAATCTGATGTATAGTTTACATTAAAAATGTAAAAAAATCAGCAAAATAAAGATATGCACTCAACATTAGCATTAGCTAAGAAATTAAAAATCTTTAAAACATACTGGCTATAAATACCACCTAGTGGTCGCATTTAAAACATGAAATTCCATTATCTAAGAGTTCACTTACTGCGTTTCCTCAATAATCTTAGCCAAGTTTACTGAATCGGCACCTTCTCCAAACATCTGCGACGTTGGCATCTCTGGATTTCACCTCTAACCTATCAGTTTCCCCACAAACTGCAAAGGTGCAGTTTCAAGGCCCTCTGTCTCCGTGGTATGCGAAAGAGCTCTGCACCAATCAGAAAGGATCTGTCCCCAGCATGAAGGCGTGGGGAGTCACTGAGCACTTAAGGATAACCACGAGTTTCTCACCCTCATGAATAAGATATTCAAACCTTCTAACTTTCTAGCATGCTGCTGTTAGAAAAGAATTTCCAAAATAGAGTCCCACGTTCAAATTTAAGTATGAAAGCATATTTTTAAGGTCCCACAATGCATTTTTACTTGCAACAAACTTGGTTTACTCATGACTATTTGATATCTTTCTTTATTTCAAATAGTAAACTGATATTGATCATAAAGCCAGAACTCTGGTCGTTTTCACCTAAATACATAGATGGTAGAATTTGTTCTCATAGACAAATAAAAATTAATTTTTTAACAAGCAGTCATATGAAATGTACAAAAGGTCATGGGAAAAAGGATAGCAGTTTAAGTTAAATTAATTTTTAAAAAACCACATACACCAATATTATGTAATTTAACTTAAGCTTAACATGAAAATGCTAAGTACATAAGTATCAAGTCACTTTCCAGAAACATTCTTTTAGCTATCAATGTTAGAGGTGCAAAAAAACATTTAATAGGTGGTTTTTGTTAAGGCACTTAGGGTTAAACAACATACTTGTAGTCAACATAAAGACTAATATTTTGAGAAGTTACCTTCTTCAAGCTTCTTTTTCAGTTCTTCTATTTCTTTCTGAAACTGACGAAGCAAAGCATCCTTTGGATCTTCATTAATTCTAGCTTTATTTTTAATATTCTTAGCACGGTTGGCATACCGTAACGTACTGATCGTTTCGTCATAATTGTAATCTGCTGGCCCAATATTTGCACACTGTTGAATTAAGAAAAAAAAACATTTTATACTTGACACAGTAAAATTAATAATACCATTACAAATATATGAAAAAAAATTTTTGAAGCACACATGCACCCTGGCCTTCTTGAAAAAAAGAGCATCAGCCACGTGGGTTTCCAAACTGTGGGCTAATACATATGGTGTACTACAGAAGGGATAACCACAAATTTTAAAAAGTAAAATAATAGTTTTTAAAATGTTATATACATCAATTATTGCCATAACTTGGAATCTTAAATTTGTCTGATGTTAACTATACCACCAATTAAGTCTTACCATCATGGTTTTTGAATTTCCTCCTAAGGAGTCCTGAAGAAGACGTGTCAATTTAGAGTTACGATAAGGTACGTGAGTGCTTTTTCCATCAACCAAGGCAGAAATTACATTACCAAGGGTGGAAAGAGAAAGATTGATTTTTGTAGCTTCCTTTAGGCGCTGTCCAGTAGCTCCGGTTTTTGCTTGTCTTTCTGAACCCTAGCAATAAATGGAGACAAAAGTAAAGCTAAAATTAAAAAGCACAGAATAGTCTACTCAAGGTTTTAAAAAAAGTAATGTAACAGTAAAAAATCAGATACATTGTCTAGAATTTACTTCAAAATAATACAGGAAGGTAAGAAGTAGGTGAGAGTAGATGAAAAAAGATTAGCCATGAGCTAATGATTGTTAAAGCTGGGTGACGGGTACATGGGGGATCATTATACCATTCTATCTACTTTTGTATACCTTTGAAATATTCCATAATAGATAGTAAGTTAAAAACACACACAAGTGATAACTTAAAAAATCATACCTTTTCACTTTAGTCCTTACTCATTTATAAAATATAAGAAAGAACATTCCTTATGTAGTATCCTGGTACTTACAGCAAGATCTACAAGGTGGAGTTTCCCCATCCTGACGTGCATGTTGCCATCCACACCCTTTTCACTGCACTCTATGGTGATGGTAAAGATGGCGTGAGAGCGGGAACTATGTTCGTTCATGTTAGTTGCACCAACAGAACCTTTAATAAAGAAAGGAAACTCTTTAAAAGTGGTACACTGAACGTCTTTAAAAATACTATAATTAAATATCTAGAACAGCTTAAAATACTTAATTTACTTAATTTAATCACAATCAACAATTAGAGAACACGGCTAAACCACAAAAGCACTAATGTATATTTAGCCATTATATGAAATTTCTTATACTTTATGTTGATAACAAAAGAACTGGTAATGTTTCTCATATTAAAGACATGATTTTAGCACTAAGTAATTAATTTCAATCCCAGTATTACTGCCTAAAAAAATAACTAATTTATAACAAAAAGTTGGAAAAATTATTGCTGATTCAGCTATATCTAAAGAATTATATTCTGGGCATCTAAACCACATAAATACTTGCATATATATATTAGATAATACAAGAATATTCAGTGCAGCATTGTTTCCAACGGTGAAAGACCGGAAACAACCAACAGGATAATGGTTAGTCAATTACAGGATAGCCATACTGTGGATAACTAAGCAGTTGTTTAAAAAGATAAGGTAGAGTTTAATCTATTAACATAGAATTTTTTTTTTTTTTTTTTTTTTTGAGACAGAGTCTCACTTTGTTGCCCTGGCTAGAGTGAGTGCCGTGGTGTCAGCCTAGCTCACAGCAACCTCAAACTCCTGGGCTCAAGCAATCCTACTGCCTCAGCCTCCCGAGTAGCTGGGACTACAGGCATGCGCCACCATGCCTGGCTAATTTTTTCTATATAGTTTTAGCTGTCCAATTAATTTCTTTCTATTTTTGGTA
>CAUYSK010048833.1:0-55016 GCA_963575035.1 Avahi laniger | reverse complement strand
AGCTTTTATAAAATCTCTACATTAGATTGTTACCAGGAAAATACCATTAAATAAGATAGCAGATAAAAGATGACTATTACAATGCCTGACACATTGTAAGAACACAATAAATATTGTTTCTATCTGTCCATTTATATAGTTCAAAAATCAGCAAAGATTCAATACAAATCCTATTTTAAAATGTAGGTTTCATTATATTCAGGTATGGTGAGGCCAACAGGTCAGGAGACAACTGCCACTGAAAAGGTAGTTTGCTACTCATAGTTCCCAAGAGGAGGGGCATGCCATGCCATGGCCAGAGTCGGCCAGGAGGCAGAGGGAGCAGATGGAAAACACGGGCGAGAGCCTTTATTGTGGTTCCAGCGGGAAGAATCAGGCCAGGCAGGGTTAGCAGGCTTAGGATTGGCTAGTGTGAATAATTTCAGCAGGCTCTGGGGTATGGGGGCTGTCTCTACTTGCCTGCTACCTGGCCCTGGAGTGTTTTGGGTGGGGGATAGTGGCCCAGGATACGAGTCCCACAAGAGCCCGATAAAGGAGGTGATGGGGATATAGGCTCTGGATTGGTTAGTTTGCACGTGAAAAGTATGTTCATGGGTGAGCCTTTACTATTTCTGGGAATTAGCTAGCTCTAGGAGGGGCTGGCCCTTCAGGGTCAGCATGGCCACAAATATCAAAGCATCAGAAATATAGAAAATAAAAAGACGTGATAAATACAAACCCTGATCACTAAGATGGGCTGACGGTGTCATCCTGCTATTCCTAGACTTGGCCCTCCCTCGGCAGCTCCACAGAGACCATTTATGACTCAGGAGGGAGGGTGGAGCTGCTTGTGGGCCAGACGCCAAGGCCTTCCTTCCACCTCTGCATCTCCTCCACCGCCAGGAGGAGTCTGAGCCCAGGCCAGCAGCTCCAGAGGCTGGTTCACCCTGGAGAAATAATGCCACCTGGTGTTAGACCAGATAATTACTTTAACACTGTATGCGATGTGTTATTCAAGTGTTTCTCATAAATAGTTAATGAATTACTGATGATGATGTCACAGATTAAAAAGCAACATTAAAGAAGAAACTTCTGGGTCCCAGAAGGTATTATTAGCCTTGTCCAGCTCTGCCCATGGTTGGCCCTGAGTGTGATCCTTTGCACTGCCCAGGCAAGGGTAATGATTTGGGGAACACCCAGCAGCCCCAAGCCCTGTGCGCTGGCTGGTGTCTTCAAGGGCTCTCTGCCCCTGGCTGGGCTCCTATCCTTCTCAATGATAACAAGGCTGCCAAAGCGCAGGGCCTGACTGCAGGCTTGGCAGGGTCCTGCCTCTGAGATCTGATATCTACCTGACACTGGGCTCCCTCCTCCCAGCCCCTAAGGTAATGCTAGTGGCTGGGCCTGGGAGTGGGCCTGCCTGCCGGGGCCTGCAGAGAAGCCTGGCGGGGCACCAGCGACTGGGTCGGCTGGGGAGTAAGCGCACTTGGTCCACAGACCATGACTGCTTGTTTAGGCTCCCAGGGGCCCAGTGGCTTTATACAGAGCATGCTTGTTTCCTGTCCACAGACTGCATTTCCGAGCCCAGGCAAAGCTATTTAAGAGGAAACCCACCATTGCAACTGCTTTTTCCAGTTTCCACTCGAACATCCTACCCTCAACTCAAACCCAATTCATCCCAGATAAAAATTACTAGACACAGAAGAGACTTTAGAGAGTATTATACTACCTCTGGGGACCCTGGAAGGGCCTCAGCGTCTGTAAGCCCAGTTCAAATTGTTTGTAAAAATTTGAGGAATGTGCATGTTTCTGTGGTTTCTTTGCCAGTGGCAATTAGAGTCTCAAAGGGCCCTGAGAAGCCATCAGCTACATCTCTGCTCAGCTGACACCATATACTGGGCTCCCCGGTCCTGCCAGAGCCTCTTGCCTCCTACTTCATGGAGATACTGGGACACCCTTGACCTCCTGCACCTACCTGGTAGTCTCACCTGTCTGCACCTGTACGAGGCTAGTCCTGTCACCTGTGCTCTCGAACACACCATCCTTGTCCCCCAAATTACCCCTTCTTTCTTAAAGTTTGAACCTCTCTCTGGTTACTTCTCCCCGTCTATACACAGGTTGAAGAGTTTCCCGTGACAAAACAAAATAATGGCACTGTGTCATCTCCGCATGTCCCTGTCTTAGCTCTGCTTCGCACCGTCTGTATTCCTCTGCCCACCTCTTGTTCTTGTCCCTATTGCATCGCCAGCTACATGCGATCTCTGACAACTATGTTCACTATCATTAGCCTCTCTTCTCCTGAGTTCTAAGCCCACATTGCCAAAAAGCAGTATAGCTTATGGATTAAAAATGAGGAACCTGTGGTCAGCCAACCTGGGTTCAAAGCCTGGCCCAGCTGTGTGATCTTAGTCAAGTTATTTAACCTTTCTGTGCCCGAGTTTCCTTTTCTGTAAAATGTAGATGATGTAATACCGATATCACAGGTCGTAGCGAAGAATAAATAAGACATGTAGAGTACTTAGCACAGTGCCGGACACATAACAAACGCTCGGTAATGTGAACCATTATTCTGCGCGCCTGCACATCCTGCAGGTAACTTACACTCAGCCTAGAACTGAACTTACCTCTTCTCCTTGAACTTCCTCCTGCTACTGGTTCGCCGTTCGTGACTGAGGTTTGCCTGCAATGGCTGCATTAGCTCAGGCCTGCTCATCACTGTGGGCTGCCTTCCACCTGCCTTCACTCTGCCCTGTCACCAGGCCGCCCTCCACACTGCAGCCAAGGTCTGCTCTTCTTATTCCTCTCCATAAAAACGCTTTAATGGCTCCCCATTGCCTGTCAAACAAAATCCAAACTTCTAAGCCGGCCAGGAGGGCCCTCTGAGCTCTGGCCCATGCCCACCCCTTCCCACCCATCCCAGTCCGCCTCCCCCCTCGGCTGTCCCACGCCAAACTGCCAACAGGTGCCCTCAAGAGCTGTCCTGCTTCAACACTCTGCCCCTGCCTTTCCTTCCCCCACAGCACTGTCTCATTCAGAACCTTATTCCTCCAACCTGCAGTTCCGCAGCAGCTGCCTGGGTGGTCCCCTGCCACCAGCCAGCTCATCAGCACTGCAGCCACCACAGATGCCCCTTCCTGACTTCCTGGACCTACTCTGTCGCACTTCTGTGCCTTCGCCCGGCGTGCTCCCTCCTTCTTTATCTGCCAAGTACTCATCCTTTTCCTTCTGGTCGGGAGTCACAGATGGGTGAAACCACGTCCTTGCTGCAGGCTGAGCGGGCCTTCTCCGTGCTCCTGCGGTGCTCCCATCCTGCGCTTGTCTCTCGTGGCACCATCACGCTCAATTGCGGCAGTCTCACCCTGGCGCGCCTGAGCTCCTCCAGAAGGGTACTGTATACATTGCATTGCCTATCTCCTTTCCGACTTTATTTTCTCCCTAGCACTTGTTCCCATTGGAAACCCTGCTTGTTTGTCCGTCTCTCCTCCCTGGAATATAAACTCCATGCATGCAGCTTGAATCTGTTTTGATGTATCCCCAGAGCCTAGAATACTGAGCGGTACACAGTAAGTGCTCAATAAATACTGTGAATAAACTCTTGAATCACTGATCGATGTTACATTACCTAGCTTTATTTCTCTGGTAGCTAACTCAGTGCCTGGCATATACCATTAACAGATACTAAGTATATGTTTTTTGGATGAATGGATTCTTTATCATGTTGCTAGCCTGTTTTAAAAAGTTCAGAAGCTGGCCCAGTGGCCTGTGTGCCTGTAGTCCCAGCTGAGATGGGAGTCCAGCCTGGGCAACAAAGGGAGACCCTGTCTCTAAACAATAAAATTAAATTAAAAAAAAAAAAACCCTTGGAAAGGACATTTTAGACTTACCTGTAGTGTCTCAGCATGTCCTCTTAAGAAAAAAAAAAAAATCAAACATTAGTGTTGGATTCTAGGTTCTTTACCTTCTAATCCTAGGCACTCAGTGTTGAATCCTGTCTCAACATAAGCCCTCCTCTTGAGCCTGGCTGCCCTGTTCCCTGCCCTTGAGTGGATAGCTAAGGTCTGCCCTCTGTCCACGTAGGAATACTACTGACCCATTTATTCAACACAGACGTAGCGAGTACTTGAGATAGGCCAGTTACTCTCCCAGCCACTGTCCCCACCTATGCCTACTCCATTTCTCTTTCCTCAAGGTGAGGACAAACTGACCCTCCCTTCGGAAACTTTTCCTGACCATCTAGGCCCGTGTGGCTCTTTGGGGGCATTAACTAACCGTATTATAGCACTTCATTACTGGCATTATTAACCAATAGACATATATTAATATTCAACACGGAGATGTTACAGAAAATGGCCCTCTAAAGAATTAGAACTCTTTAACATTTCAAACACTTTGGATGGAAATCTAACATTTATTTCATATCTTCTCATCTTCTTAAATAGAGTACTGTACACAGAACAGCCATCTAGCCTTTTCCAACTACGGCACTGTGCGTCCCTAGCCATTTTCCTGTGATGTGCAGGGTGTCAGAGGAGCAGCTGGTAAAAAGAAAGGGCATGTGCTTTGGAATTAAATAGTCCTCACAGTGACCCCCTTGGTGGTCCCTGGGGTCTCCCTGAGCTCACCTCCTGAATTTCTTTTAATATTCTTCTAATCTATAGTGAGTTTAGGAATAAGATAATGAAGTTAACTAGAATTGCTTGTAAATTAAGTGTAAACAGTATCTAAGTGAGGGACTAGAGATTTTCCTATCTATAAAGTCTACACCCTAAAGCAGAGACTTTGCACAATCTATTTTGTGGAACAGAGGCCTTTCTTACTTAACCTTTTTTGGGGAGGAATATTTATAATTCTTGCGGTTGGTTAAGTAACTTCTTTAGAAAGCGTCCCTTCAGTGCATTTAGCATTTTATGTATTATCTTTTGTTGTTGACTACCTTTATGTGCATATATCACAACTTTTCAATTAGATCGTTCACTGGTTAGGTAATTAACTTCCCAGGGGCAATTTTATAATCATTCATTCTGCAGCAGACACCACTTGGGTGTCCTCTGATTCAAATCAAATATGACACTACCTACCTGTATAACATCATGTCTTACAGGTTGAAGGCTCAGTCCCCAAGACCAATGCCACTGCAGATGCCAGTTGGGAGTCCAGACATCCAGAACTTCTGACCGACTGGTTCCCACAACCCCCTCATCATGTTCAATTAATTTACTGGTGAGGTCCATAGAACTCAAGGAAACATTTATATTTACTAGTTTATTATAAAGGATATTTTAAAGGATACAAATAAACAGCCAGATGGAGAGATACATAGGGCGGGGTCTGGAGGGGTTCCGTCTCCATGGAGTTGGGGTGCGCCACCCTCCTGGCACATGGAGGTGTTCTTCTTCACCTTCCTCGAAGCCTCCGTGTGTCAGGCTATCTGGAAGCTCCTGAACCCAATCCTTTTAGA
This sequence comes from Avahi laniger, assembly GCA_963575035.1. Classification (NCBI taxonomy): domain Eukaryota; kingdom Metazoa; phylum Chordata; class Mammalia; order Primates; family Indriidae; genus Avahi; species Avahi laniger. Next base: position 49,582 of record CAUYSK010048833.1, on the reverse strand, counting down.
TTTTTATGAAAGCTTCACTGTATAGACAGGGTTGGTTAAATCACTGGCCACTGGTGATCACCTTAACTGTTCAGTTCCTCTCCCCTCTCAGCTGGAGTCTACCTCAGAATGGGTTGCTAGCTTGGTTTACGGGGAAACACTCCCACACATTTGGTCACAGAAGCATTGCATGTTATGAGAGTATAGTAGGAAGAAACTGAGTTTGCTTTTTCTTCTCAGCTACCCACTAAAATTTTTCCTATCTACCAAGGCTCAACTCAAATATCACCTGTGGTGTGAAGCCTTTCCTAGGTCTCCCAACCAGAAACTTCTCCTATTTGAATTCCCATAGCACTCTGAATTTTTACGCTCACCTTCTTACCTTGTATTGGTTATTTGCATCTTATCTCCTCAACAGTGTAAATACTGTGGGCTGAATGTTCCGACCCTCTGAGCACCCCCTGACAACCATTCCCCTCTCAAGGGTTATCTAGGGATTTTCCAAAATTCGCCTCATTAACATAAGCTCAGGTGTGGTTGAAAAGTGTTTGTAATAAATAACAAAAGACTGTCTTCCACCTTTATCTCTCTGAAGCTGTTTCCACAGCTGCTTGGGGAACCAACCACAAAAGGCCAAACACTAACAAAAGATACCCTCATTGCTCTAGTCACTTAGGAAACAACAAGACTTACAGGAGCTGTAAGCCAGGAACCGCTGAGGATGAAAACCAAAACATAGACATAATACGACAGTAGCATTCCAGGATTTGGGAACGCTGTGAGAATAAGACCATATGCATGCATGCATTTTTGGAACGCACAGTCTTGAGAGCACTCGATACATAATATTTCACTTCCCAAATTTAATTTGGAACAAATGGATTCATGAAACAATGGAAGGGCAGATGGTGTCCACAATATTACCTTCATTACTAAGGCTAAGCTGGAGGACTCAACTTTAGAAAAAAGCAAATGAGGCTGAACCACTTGGTGACGGTCAGCAAGAGCCGAGGCAGCCCTCCGGCTTACACAAACCACCACCTGGCTCCTAAGAAGTTCTCCAACGCTTACCTTACTAACTTGAAGACTTAAGATCGTTGGATAAAAATGAACAGCAAATGGCATTTTAAGGTGAATTTTACTTTAAAACAGTTTATTTTGGACTACTCTTTGCAACCAAACCATCGTATGGTAAGGTAGCTAGACATAATAACCTAAAGTGAATTAGAATTACTTTCTATGAAAACTCATTGAGGATCTGTATATTACATTGAGGCTATTCCGGAACATAATACCTAGAATTGGAAATCCCTGGCCTGTTCGAAATTTGAAGGTTCAACATTTTAAAGACAGGAGAGACACATTTTTATAAAGCTCTGCATTTCTGCACCTGAGGGCTGATTTGCGTGGACAGACTGCCGGCCTTGGCTGCCCGAGTCAGCAGCATCTGTCCTCTGGAGCCCACTGAGAGGCTGGGGGTGGGGGGCAGATGGTCTGGGCCACTGAGGGGGCAGCAGAGCCTGGTGGATGGAAGTGGTGAAAATCAGCTACACTGAACATATGAGTGTCCTCTTAAGGACGTGTGATACATGGGGGAGAAAACTGGAGCTAGAGGGGATGAGGAAGAGGTGGTCGGGGGAGAATGAGGGCTTCTTGGGGTTTAAAGTTCCCCCACTAAGGCTAGTTCAGGGTGGGCATGTTTCCCACTCCACGGCCCACAGTGCTCCTGCGGACAACCCTTCAAATCCAGCACTTCATGACATGCTGCCTCCACTCAAAAATTCTGTCCCTAAACACATGTGGGTCCCAGCTAGTTTAGCATGGGACCCTAATCCTACCAACGCAAGACTACTAAGTAAGAAGAGCACAGATATTCACGAAAGTAGTTGCCAGTTGTTCAGTGCCTGTTGAGCATGGGCCACTTACTATCATCCTCGTCACAATCCTGCAAGGTGGACATTAGCATGCCCACCGCTTCTCAGACAGAACGAAGGCTCGGAGAGCAGAGCGAGGCATAGCTGGTTGAATGAGCACCAAACCCTCCACTCCCCACCTGCAGAGATGTGCTCTTCCAGCAGTTTCCAGAAGACTGGGGCTAGGAGGAGGGGAGGAGGAAGGAGAGGCTGGCAGTGGTGGCCTGTAAGGTGTGGGGTGCGTTGTGTGTGTGTGTGTGTGTATAGTTATTTGTGAGGTCAGCTCCTGGGCTACATGTGAGTTTAAGTGTGTGTTTATGGGCTTAGGGGTGCGTGCATATAACTACTTGTAGGTCAGTTCTTGGAACGTGTGTATGTGTGTAGGGGGGTCGGGGAGTTAGTCCCTGAGCCGTGTGAAAATGTGGGTTGGGGCTCTGGTGAGCATAAATGGGCTTGGATTTTGTGCATGATTGTATGTGTGTGTGCATGCATGTATGGGAACTTGAGATTGCAAGTATGTTGGGGCACTGAGGCTGGGTGTCAATGCCAGGGTCGTGCGTTTATGGTACGTGTCTGTGTCTGCCAGAAGGGTGGGCACTGGGCTGTGCATGTCCGTGTAAAAGTGAATGTGTGTGTGTGGTCATTCCCAGGCCCCTGTGTGTATCTGAGTGTGACTGCGCGCGCCCCTGCGTGCGTCCCTTGTTTGTGGGGGAGGGGAGAGGGCGCTGGAGGGCAGGGGGACGCCGGCCGGGCCCGCCCTCCGCTGCAGGTGGGCCGGGCCCGCGGCGGGGCGGCAGCGCTCGCTGCTCTTGGCTCGCGGCCGCGCCGGGCTCGCAGGGCTGGGCTCGGGCTGCGGGGCGGCGCCGGGACAGGAAGCGGAAAGCAGCAGTGCAGCGGCGGCGGGGCTCTGTCTCTACAGGAGCCCAGCGCAGGCCGCAGAGCCGGGGCCGTTGGGAGCCGAGACCACGGCCGCGGAGCCCGCACGGCCGGCGCGGAGGTGAGTCCCGCGAGAGGCCGAGCTGGGCGCGGCGGCGGCCCCGGGGCAGACCTCCGGCGGGCAGACGCCCCCACCCCGGACCCCGCGTGCCCTGCGCCCTCCGCCCGCACTCCCACCGCGGACTTAGATCCCAGTTGACTGGCCTCCAGCCTCTGGCTGGAGCCCCCTCTCCTCCTGCGGACCGCTCCGGGTCGTGCTTTCCGGGACCCCACTCCTCTCCGGTCCCTGCGCGGTGCGCCCCTCCTGCCCTTGCCCTGCGCTCTCCGCCGCACCCCACACTGCCTCGGGTCCCAGGGTTCCCTGCCCACCCCTTGGACGCCCCTTTCTTCCCCGGCTGGCCTCGGGGGTGCGCCCCTCGGAGGTGGTTGCCGGGGCGGCGGGCGGGCCGGCAGGGAGTGGCCGAGCGTTGGTGGAGGCACCGGGCGGCTGCATCGGCCGTGCGGGGCGGAGGCCGGGCGCGCACCGTGGTTTCCATCTCTCCGTGGGGCTCGACCCGGGTAACCGCCAGCGCCGGGGACCGCCTGGCCCTTCGCCAGGCACCGGGACAGAGCTGGCCTGTGTTCACACCTCGCTTACAGAATTGAGCCGGCCCTGGAGGCCTGGGGGGGCGAGTCCGGTTGCGCCTCGGAGAGCGCAACAGGCAGGTAGGAGTTTACTTTCAAAAACGCCGGGGTGGAGCAGAGGCGTCCTGCGAGTCTCTGCCTGAGCTGTCCCTGCTTGAGGAAATCTCGCTGCGCTGGGGCAGCCTTCGCCACCGACGGGACCTCATTTCCTCCCGCAGCCTTTGAACTGCCCCAAGCATCGCGCCCAGAGAAGTGTGAAGCTTTATAAAAATGTGAACGCGTCTGTGGTGGAGGCAGGAGTGGGGCGGAGCCGTGGCCTGGCTGCTTGGTGATGAGCTGATGAGACTTGGAGCCCAGAAATCTGTTGCTCAGCTTTCTCATCTCCAAACGAGGTCTGCCAGGTCTAAAGCCTATGCGGAGAAGGTGTTGTGAGCGCGCTTAGATGCTTGTTAGGAGGTGTTAGAGCGCTTTATTATGATGATTGTGTGGGCTGGCACGTGCATTTTGTTAAAACTCTTTAGACGGAACTTTTGTTGGAAATGCTTATTGTATTCTTAGACACTTACTCCAAAAGCTAGCAAGCTGTAAGGGATCTGGCATTTTCACTGACATGTTTATAAATTTTACAGGGTTGCCGAAAAATATTATAACTTGTGTCACCAATCAACAATGCTAATTAGCATTCTCCTTCCAGTGGGTGGGTTGTTTGATTACACAGCTCCTAGGCTCTGTAAGTGAGATGGCAGAAACTGTCTGAATCCAGGGAGACGTAATTAGCTATTTTATGTAACCACTAATTATAGAGTTTTTAGAGTTGAATTAAATCAATGTGATATATTTGAGGCTTTGATTTGTGGGAGGAAACTGTTTTTTTTCTACAGTTCAAAGAAGTAACACACTTCACCTATGTGTGTGCATTAAGCATTCCCAAACGCTGGTGTCTCTCAGTTTAATTAGTGAAAATGCTCCGTGTGATATTTCACTGTTAACGATGTTGGCAGTGTAAAAATGGGAGAATTTTGAGAGTGGCATATTTGTAAGGACTGCTTGCCAAGCAGTACATTTTTATTATTTTATTTATCGAGCAACAGGACAAGACCATAAAGGAAATTTAGTTTCCTTAACAAGAAACAATCCCATGATGCCCTGATCTATTGAACAATAAATAAACGTTGAGCGAAGACCGTCCTCTCCTTCATCCCCTTAAGACGCATTTTCTAGACTTCAGCTATTTGGATTGAATGGGCCCTTATCACATTGTGTTTTAATCGGAGGTTTCCTCCTTTGGGCTGTGAGCTCCTTGGGAGCTAGAACTATTTCAGATTCATTTCTTTTCTCCTGCACGCCCCACAATGCTTGGGACACCAAACTTGTGTGTAAGAATTGAAATTGCAAAATTCTCTGTGACGTTATGTGTGGTTTAGGACAAGTTATGATTGTTGCCTACCCTTCTCTTGTAAATAAACAATTCTGGTAATTGCTACATTGCTGTAAATTTTCCACAGCAAAATACACAGGTTCTGGAGTTAGACTCTCAAAGTTCAAGCCCTGCTCTAGCACTTACCAGTGTGTGAGCGTGGTTTCTTTAACTGTAACACGAAATGAATATTTTATTTCTCCTAATGGCTTGTTCTGAGAATTAAGTGAGATATTACATGTAAATACTTAAAACAGTGCCTAGCACATAGTAAGCACTTGATAACTATAAGCTGTTAAGACTGTTATTACCATTATCTCTCTATAAAGTCAACTAGCTGGTTTGGTGTGTGATTTGGGCATGCTATTCTATTTTCCTTACAATGGATAAGATTAAGTGGGCTTGTGGCTAGACCAGGCTTCTGTTAGCAGTCTTGGTCTTGCTGAAGTTTGATGAAAGGGTGCATGTGTATGTCTCTAGCAGTGGCCTTTTGAATCCCACTTACTGGACAGCAGTCATTGGACCCAGCACCGTTGCATTTACAGAGGAGGTAGTACTCATGAAATCTGTTTTTCTGAAGTTTAAAAATCTGGTGAGGGACAAGGGAGTCACTTGAAAACAAATATACATCAGAGCACATGGTTAACAGACATGTTAACCATTCACAGCTCCTGAGAAATCTATACCAAGCTGCTGGAGGTGTTTCAAAGGTAATTAATGCCTGAAGCCAAGAGCAGTTATTCTGGCAAAGTGAGTTGAAATCATTGGCAAAACAAGTAAAATGAAGTGGACATTTTCTTTCCTTGTGAATAATTATACAGAATCATTCATTTGTAAGAGTTTTGTTGTAATAAAAGAATCATTGTGTTTGTCACAAATGCCACGAGCCCTACAGATCCTCACATCAGTGAGGTGGATAATGTTTTACGGTTTATGGACCACAAGTTCAGCAAAATGTTTTGTAGACCTTGCCATACTTCTCCACTCCCTGTGCCTCTCCAAATAAACCTGCTAACACACACACAATTTTCTCTGATCTCTCTGACATTCGCTTCCAACCTGGGGCAGTAAATGGAGGCCTGCAAGGAACAGAATGGAAATCACTAAATTACTCAGCTGCAGTTAATAATGGTCATTACAAAGGTTATCTCTTTAACTGAGGGAATTTCACTTTTCTGAACAATAACCATGGTCGACAGTTGCTAATGATTTTTATAAATTATTTAATACCCACCACAGGCCTAGAAGGTAAGTAAATAGAATTCTCTTGTTGCAGCTAGGGAAACTGAGGCAGAGAGACGATAACTGGCTCTGAGGTCACACACAGCAAGTACTGATAAGACTGGAGTCAGGATTTGAGTGCTGATAGTCTAACTCCAGAACCTAGTCTGTTTGCTACTCCTCTCTAGAAGAGCTGACTTTAAACAAAATCATTTAAATTGTCATTTGCCCCTTCAGTGCCACATAATTAAAAATAAATGAATACCTTAAGAAAAATGTTAGCTTCAAGACAATATAATGAATGGAATAAACCTTTTGGAATTCTATGTATGGTAAAAATTAAATATTTAAAATAATGTGTACAGTGTATATATTTTTTATTTTTATTTTATTTCTTTTTTATTTTTTTTTTTGAGACAGAGTCTCACTCCGTTGCCCGAGTTCAAGTGCTGTAGCATCAGCCTAGCTCACAGCAACCTCAAACTCCTGGGCTCAAGTGATCCTCCTGCCTCAGCCTCCCAAGTAGCTGGGACTACAGGCATGCGCGGCTACTTTTTTCTATATATTTTTAGTTGTCCAGCTAATTTCTTTCTCTGTTCTTAGCAGAGACAGGGTCTCGCTCTTGCTCAGGCCGGTCTCGAACTCCTGAGCTGAAACGATCCTCCCGCCTCGCCCTCCCAGAGTGCTAGGATTACAGGAGTGAGCCACCACGCCTGGCCTGTACAGTGTATATAAACACAGTTGTACAGGAAACTTCTTTCCCTTGGAAATACATCCACTGCAGGGGGAGAAGAATGGCCCTTTAAATTCAGTGTGTCTCTGTACTCCTTGCAAGGTAATTTGCTATCCTCTAAACCAGAGCTTAATTACTCAATAGTTCTAGGCAGAGCAATTGATGTGTTTATAATTTCCTTTTCATGAAGGTTAGCTTATGTTTACCACTGTCATTAACATATTATTTCCTTCATATGATTTTCTGAACACTGTGTTTTTCTTTTAAGTGGTAGGTATATTTTATATGAGTGAACGTGACTTTAGGGGAAGGTTCTATTCAAGGGCACGAATCTTCACTTTGCTTTTAATAAAGGATGGTGAAGGAGGTTCTTTCTGACATTTTTGCCTGGGAATCTCAGAATTTGAGATACTGCCGTTCAGACGAAAGTATCCTGTGTACCTGTTTGACAGTGCTGTCCTTGCCTTCCTGTGATGTGGTCTGATGAGCTGGCCCTGTCCTGGTGTTCCCCTCCAGCCTCCACCCAAGCAGAGCCTGTGGCTCTTAAGGGGTGGGTGAGAGGTGGGGCGGGATGCTCTTGGGTGGCTGCTGAAAGATGCTGCCGCCAGTTTTTACTTCGTGTGTTTGGAATATAAATTCTGCCCCTGCATGGGTCTGCCAGTGAGCCAGTGGTACCTCTCCATTCTTGATAGTTCTGACATCACTGCTCTATCTAATCTCTGCATCTTTTTTTCATCTATAAAACTAAGGATTTAAATAATCTCTAAGGTTTCTTCCACAGTGAATCTATGGCCTCCATGTCCTGAGACCTGCCACAAAACCCTTCATTCAGCAGACAGTTATTAGTTGCCCACTATGTTCTAGGAGCTGGAGAGATAGCAATGAAGGTGCTCCCTGCCCTCGTGGAGCTTACAGGAGCCAGGACAATAAGTAATCACGCAAATAAATGTATAAGTGGAAGTTGTGATGAAAAGGAAGAGTACAGGGTGGTGGGAAAGGGCCTGATTTGGATCTAAGGATCAGGAAAGGCCTCTTGAAAGAAGCATTATTTAAATTGAGAGGGACGAGTAGGAATTTGGCAAAACAGGGCACGTAAACAGTGGGTACCAAGCTGGGTGTGGTAGTGTGGGCCTGTAGTCCCTGCTACTCAGGAGGCTGAGGCAGGAGGATTGCTTGAGCCCAGGAGTTCAAGGCTGCAGTGAGCTATGATCCCACCATTGCACTCCAGCCTGCGTGACACAGAGAGATCTTGTCTCTTAAAAAAAAGAAAAAAGAAGCATACCAACAGATGTACCAGGCTCTGTCTTACAGGACCTGGAACTAGAGGAAGAGGAGGGAGCTGGGGCGGTGGGCAGCGCATTGCATACCAAGTAAAAGATTTTGTATTTTATTTAGAGTGCAGTGGAACACCATGGAAGGGTTTAAAGCAGGGAAGTGATGTCTGTATTGTAATTTAAAAGGTCACTCGGGCTGCTGCCTCTTCTGGTCCAAACACAATATGGGTCAAATCAGAGGTCAGTATGAGAGAGAGACAGCTCCAGATTCTAGGATCTGTATTCACACCTTTGTATGACTCCATCCCATTCAGGCCAGCGCAACAGCCGATGGGTCTGCTACCCAGGGAACCCGATTCCTTTTCATTACTTTACTATCTTTTCGGATAAGGGATTCCTTCTGACCTTATCAGGAATTCTGTTAATTTCTTGTGCATGCAAGGAAACTGTCCCAGAGATATGTATCATTGCAGTGATAAGCTTGAGGGTATGCTCTTCTGCTAAGTCCATTGAAGCTCTCACCTTGGCTCAACCTCTTTTAAAATGCAATCACTCCGAATTTTATTAGCTTGCCTCCTGTGACTTCTCCTTAATTGGCAGTCAGATCTTGGGTGGGATAAGAGTTGATAGCTGAAGTAGAAACAGTATGACTTAGAATAGGGGCCTAAACTTCCTTAGGATGGATTAAGCGAGGAAACCTGGAGGCCTTGTAGTAAGTAACCCAGGGTTGATGGAGCCTGGAGGAAGGGGAGGATCCTCGAGGACAGGCGGAATCAGTGACAGTAGATGTATGGGTGGAAGTGGAGGGAGAGCACTGAAGGTGGCACAGGATTAGGTCCATAGTATCGTTTGGGTGATGGTATCACCTTGGCAGAGGACATTGGAAAGAATAGGCCGGGACACTAGAGAGCCACTGTGGGTGGTGTTGGTAATCCCAAGGGGAGCACTGGGGATTTATTCTTTCAGCGGGTATCTGTTGGGTGCCTGTTATGTTCAGAGTATCCAGGAGCCAGAGCTCCTGTCTCCAAGGAGCTTATACTATAGTAAACCCATGGATGGAGATGCACGTGGGGAGAGGTTTGAGTGGCAAGGGGAACTTCGTGGGGGAGAGGGGAGGCAGTGTTGGAGGAATAGTGGCATAAGTGCCATCAACTTGGAGGCCAGCCAGCTGCAGAGAGAAGCTCTATGAGGACAGGCAGCATGACTTTGTCACTGCTGTGCCCTAGCACTGCTTAGCATGGCCTCTCGCAGCTGCTTATTAGCCACAGAAGTGGATGAATGGATACGGGGTTGAGAAGGTCTGGAGGAGGAGGATGAACGTGTGAGCTTTGGATCTGGCTCACAGCAGTCTCTGGCTAACTTAGAGTTGCTTCAGGGGAGCATTGAGGATGGGGGTTTGGGGTGACAGTCGAGAGGGAGGGAGTGACGGCACATACAGACCACCCCTTGGGTAAGCACAGGCGGGAACTGTGGGAGGGAAACTGGGACAAGGGTGGTTGGTAGAGTTAGGTAAAGCCTTTCCCCAGAGGGCACTGGGGAGCCCATGGTTTCCTCTGAGGGACATGCCTGGAGTTGCCTTAATGGATAGCGGGAGGTTTTAATAGGGGTGAAGAATGACGTCCTCTGGCAGAAGTGGAAGGAAATGAAACTTGGGTTGTCATATGCCAGACACTTTACCTCCAGAGTGTCCTTTAATCCTTACAACAACCCTAGGAAGAGATAATATTAAAAGACCTCTTTTTACAGGGGTGGGAAATAGAAGCTGGGGGGGACAAGCATCTGACTCCCGTTGTCACAGCCAGGAAGCATCAAGCTAGGATTGGCCCAGGTTTTGTGGGGCTTGGACCACCTGCCTCTGTGATACCCCAGCAGCATTTAGCGAGAAGCAGCTAGAAGTTGGGATGCAACAGGGAATCAGAGCTATGGGTTGGAACACAAAAGAAGTGTAGGACCTGTGAAGGGTCAGTGAACCTAGAAGAGGGCAGTCGGTTTTCTGGGCCAGCAGCCAGGCATTAGAATCTGGGGAACAGCAGAGAACTGGGCAAGGGACTTTCAGAGGAAGAGTCTGAGTTCACAAAGGCTGGAGGTCTTGGTCGCACCTCCCAATGTGGTGTCTGCCAGGTGTGAAACAGGTGAGGAAGCAGCGAAGCTCAGAGCAGAAAGCAAGTGAGACTCTAAGGTGCTGAAAGCTCATTGAGATTGCTAGTGACAATGGTAGGAGAGAGAGTAGGGACAAAAAAGATGAGCCGGCTTTTGAAGTCTTCTAGGAAATTCTAGAAAAGTGGAGATATGTCCAGGAGCAAAACTTAACTTTTTAAAAAATCTCTGCTATGTTCATTTCTACATTTGATCTTTATAGTTACCCCCCGCCACCCTCGAGATAGGCTGCCTTGTTCCGTATTTATGGGGCAAGAAACCTCTGAGGCCCCAAGGGGAAACTACCTTGCCTGAGTACACAGCTAGTTGGGAAGCGGTGGAGTGAGATGCAAGCCCAGTTCTGTGTGACTGCAGGTGACCCGCAGATGAGCCCCTAGCTCTCTGGTCTGCTTCTGTCTAAGCTTTTCTCTTATTGAGAAAGACAAGGAGAGCATGGGGTTTTCAGAAGTGGCAAAGGGAGTATTGACCCCACCACCTTTCACTTAGCTAGAACATCTGGAGCCTGTGCTGGGCGCTCTCACGGTTGTTAGCTCATTTGATCTTCACAAACAACCCTGATGTTTACATTCTATAGATTCATGTTCAAATAGCTTTAATTTGACTGAGGTCCCATAACTAATAAGTAAGCAAAGCCTGAGGTTGGAACCCAGCTTCAGATACTGTGTCTGCTTATATTTTCAGATCAATGAGGAAACTGAGGCTTAAGAAGGCAAAGTGGCTTATCCCAGGTTGTACTAGAGAGTGGCTGAGCTCAGCCTAGAACCCAGGCTTCCCCATGGCTAGCTTTGGGCTCTCGATGGCAGAGGAGATGTGAAATGAAGAGTCAGGACTTCGAGGACAAGGGAGGCTAGCCCTGGTGGGAAGACCGTGGAAGCAAATGTGCCTCACTTCCAGGCAGAGTGAATGGGTAAGGGTGAACCGTCCTAACTGGTATTTATCTGAGGCTCTGGAGACTGAGTTGGTGTGTCCCTGAGGCCTGATTCCCTCCAGACTTGTTGCTGGGGTCAGGGAAACTTGGCCTCCTCCCAGTAGGGGTAGGGTATGGCATTTGCAGCTCTTTTGTTTTTTCTTCACACTTATCTCACTGGCTGTGTTTGCAGTTTCTGCTTCCAGAGGCCCTGGAAGAATGAACGTGTTGGGCTGAGACTAGCTCTGGGGTGAGGGGTGTAGGAAAAGACAGAACTTGTGGATCTCAGCTTTCCAGAAGTAAAGGTTTAGCATGTGGGAGCTCAGGAATGTACTTGGAAATGTTTCCAATTTATTTTTATTGCAAAGCAATATCTAATGAAAATGTGGGAAAAGGCCCAGGAGCCTGCAACTAATAAATCACCTGCTTTCATTTTCTGCATCCCCTGTTAATCTTTGTCCTTACATAAGCGATTTTATGTGATTGTAACTGTAATGTAGATTCGTTATGTGTATACAATTCTGTGTCCCACTTTTAAAATTTATCATTATATTATAAAAGCTTTCATTCTTCATAATTATCATTTTAAACAGTTATGTGGTATTTCTTTGGGTGGATGAACCATGTTTTCCTTAACTATTCCTCTGTTTTTTGGGCATTTAGATTGTTTCTGGCTTTTTACTATTATAGACAATGACATAATACTAATTTTTCTTTAAAAAAGAAAATAGTTTCCTAAGATAAATTCTCAGCAGCTTCGATCCTGGATTAAAGAGAGAATTTTTAAAAATCGACTTTTGGAAATGATGACTAAATCCCTTAAAAACGACTTTTCTGGGCACTGTTTTTATAACCAGTGAACTGGCAGTGGGGGCTGGGCACTGCTTCTAGGGCTGCAGATGCGGGAAGCCACTTCCTATAGACCAGAGCTGGTGAGTGTGCTCAGGAAATGGACCAGTGCCCAGGTCTCTCCCTCCTCCGGTTTTCCTGCTGCTGTGATGGGGTTCGGCTTGCTCAGCACCTATCCTGTCTCCCTCCCAGACACCCGAGGAAGCTTGTTGCTGCATGAGTGGAGCATTTCGAGTTCAGATGCCTCACCTCGCTCACTCGTTCCACAGTGGAGACCCCAGAGAGGAGGTTGCAGTTATGTCGTTTATCTTTCAGCCCCATTAAGGCTGGCTTTGAAGATTGACATCTTTTTTTTCTCCCTTTTTCCCAGAAGTTGTTCCTGTTGACGTGTGGCTCCTCCTGATTCCCAGACTCCTCGAGGTTTTATGAGTCTAGCAGGTGAAATCCTCTACCTCTAAGGAGAAGCAGTATCTGCCCCTCCGTCACGCCAGGCCCTCCATTGCTATGGATACCGAATCTACATATTCTGGGTATTCTTACTACTCAAGTCATTCGAAAAAATCTCACAGACAAGGGTATGTAAGCTGCTCATTATTCCCCTTTTCCTTTTGGGAAAAGCTGCAGGTTGGTGGGGATTTCTAGCTTCTTTTCAAACAATGACTCAGGTGCTGGAGGTTCAGCCCATTGGCGTTGTGAGAAGCCGAGCTTTTGAGAGTGTTTAACATGCTTGAGAGTAACTACACTAGCAATTTATATTTTATAGCCACCATTAGAGTTGATGACCTTAATTTCTCACAATTAATTTTAAATTAAAGTTTCTCCCTGCAGTGGAAATGTTTTTTATTTGTAAGTACTTCTCATAGATGTCAGTTCTCTCAAAGTTTTACCAAGAATGTAAATGAAAGTTTTAAAAAAGTGTTCATTTGTTGTTTCTTTTCCCTCAAAGCTGTTGACTCATTGTCCATTATGCCTTTGCCTTGAGGCTTATACACTGAACTGGTGGGCTTGGCCTGGCGCCTTATTTCTCTTTGGCTAGTCTTTAAGTGAACAAGCCTTGGTTTTGAACATGCTATCCTGGGTGATGGGGGCAAATTCTCCCTCCGAAATGAACAGGTCTGCACTGGTATTTTCTTAGGGCCTTCTGTGTTACTGACCTGTGGAATGTTTGCTGAGTAGAGGAGGGATTGAATAAAGAAATGAATGAATAAATAGGTGGTAGTGTACTGGTTAGAAATGTAGTTGGTAAAATTGTAGTGCTGCCACTTACCTGGCCTCCTCATCCATGAAATGGGTACAGCAGTCCCTCCTTACAGGGCTGCCGAGAAGATTAAATGAGCTTATGCATGTAAAGCAGGTAACACAGCATGAGTAGGTCACTAACCAGTGGCTGTATTAAGGCCTTAGCATTCGTTACAGGCCTTAGCATTTCGGCTCCATGTTCCAAGGGACCAACTGGCCCCAGCCTAGTGCCCACCTTTGATCACAGCTCTGCATTGCTTGGGAACAGTGATATTAGAGATATTTCCCTGACTGAGCCATTCCCCATACCAGCAGCTTAAGGCAGAGCGGAATTTTGTTTTTAAAAACAGTAATGAGACATGCATATCTAATCTACTTATTTACCCATGAGCCCATGCGGATGTACACACAGAGAAAGAGGTCTGGGAGGGTATTCTCCAAGTCGGGAGCAGTCATCCACAGGGAGGGGGCTCAGCCAAAGCCGGAGACTGACAGGAACTTCCGTGTATACGTTATCTTTCTGTACTCACTCAGTTTTTTACCAATGTGTATTTTGTAATTTTAAAGAATGAATGGAATGAGGTGTAAATGAAAGGTTTTTAAAGATTATTTGATAACATGAGAAAGTGTTCACGAGACCATGTTATGGAAAACAGGATTCAAAGTTTTGTACATTATAATTGTTATATATACAGTGATAAGATGAATATTAGCAAACTGACCATGCCTGTCTCTGACTATAGGATTATGGGTGGTATTTTCTTTTTAACTTCCATTATTTTCTAAATTTTTTGTATTGCTCTTATAAGAATTTGGGGAAAAGATATAAATGAGCTTGTTCTGGAGCCCAGGATGGGAAACAGGAGTTAGGGGCAGAGCCCAGATCCCGAGAAAGTCAGAAACTCTCTGTGATAAAAATTTAATCACAAATTTCAACCAGTGGGTAAACTTACCAGATTTGGTTTAAAATATCAAATCTTTGGACTTAACTGGATAAAGCAGTTCCCTTGTCAGTGTGCCAGGCGTCCCTCATCTACACCACACAGCGGAAGTAGGAATTTGGGGTTCTCTTGGTGCCTGGGGACGAATAGAGGAGGATGGCTTGCGGTATTCTGTGTGGAAACCGTCCCTGGCCTCCTGTGTCTGTACTCATGTCCCGGTGTTCACGCCTCAGGGCCTATTGCTACACTCTGCTGTTTCCTTGGGCCTCTTGAGCCCTCAGACACTGATACTCCAATGCCCTTGTGGTAACTTTAAGAGACTATAACTTTCAATTAAAACAATGTGCAGAACTCTTAGTGCGTTCTTGGACCCATGTGGAAAGTACTTGGCAAATGTTAATATGAGCTAAGACTTTTAGTCAGCTAATCAAGGGATGTTACTGAACGCCTCTGAGGACAGCTCTGAGTGAGGGGATGAGCCTTGGAGATTTGTAGGTGTGCTCCACGGGTTCTTTGGTGGCGAATTCTCTGACTGGAGGCCATGGAGGATACAGCACCTGTGGGGGGAAGGTTGTCATCCCTAGACGTTACGCACTGTGGAGTTCCTTGCCAGGGTGTAAGAAAAGTGAGCATTAATAGAACCCTCCACAGGCATGAGAGCAGGCCCTACACCCCAGCCAAGGGTGTCAGCTCCCTGGAGTGTCCCTGTGAAGGCTGCTCTGCTCAGGGATTTGTTGGGAACTTGAATGGAAGAGTAGGAAAGGGGGGAGTGGAACCTTGCTTTTCGGTCATTTTAGTAGAACTCCAGCTCGGAGAGGAATAGTGAAATGCACCAAACTTGATATGCCTGATGATCCCGTGGTCATCTTGGAGGACTGGCCAGGTTCCAAGCAAACGACAAGTGACTCTTTTTTAACAAAGAGGTCAGTGGCCTGATTTCGTGATGCATTCTCCGGAGGGTGTCCAGTTAACTTGCTGGGAAAATGGAGCAGACTCCCGCCGACCTCATCTCACCTTTGGGTCTAGAGCGTGAGTGCCCTGATTTAAATAGAGCAGCTCTGCCAGGGCCCTCACAGCCATTATCTCCTGTCCTCATGGCCATCCTAGAAAGGAGGGAGGTGGCGGCCCCATTTTACAGGGGCTGAAACCGAGGCACAGAGAGGCAATGTTATCTGCCTGGAGTTCCCAAGGTTAGTAGGTGCCCTCAGCAGGTTTCGGGCCTAACTTGTTTCTTTGGAAGGGAAATGCCACTTTTGAAAAGGGAAGTGAAAGACACCTGATGTGACTAATTTGCTAAAATGTACAAAAAGAGGACGCCTGGGCAGTGGAGGGATCAGTGGCCCTGCTCCGAGGCTGTTTTAGAGCGCGGCATCTGCGCCGCGCTGGCCCTCTCCCCTCAATCAGGGCCGGGAGGAAGCAGCCCGCCGGGCCGGCAGGCAGTGGAGAGAAAGGACAGGTCGTGGGTGGTGGGAGAGGAGGGAGGAAAGGGAGGAGTAACCGGTGGGGCCGCTTTCCCCAAATAGAAATAGACAAACAACAGAAACCGGACTAACTCATCTTCCCAGGAAATGCTGACTGTAAGTGGGAACGGTATGGGAATTACCGGGATTCTGGCTGGAGCGAAGGGGCTACAACGGCCCCCAAGGGCTCAGCTCTAGACTCGCCCATATAGGTGCATTTGCACGCACACACGCAGTACAGACACATGCCCGGGCCTCCTGCGTGCCGCCACTCGCTTGCCCCGCCCCTCACACGCACACAGATATGCAGTGCTTATCTTTACTCACACCGGCAGATGTTGCACGGATACAGATTCGGAGATAGAGACACAAAGAAAGATTCCCGTGGCTGACGCAGCTGTCCAGCAAAGGCACACAGGTGATCCAGACCGCGTGGGCAGAGTGAGAAAAACACGCAAGTGTGCTATGTTTATGACACCCCTTTCCGTGCTTTGGTAGCCATTTACTGCCCTGGTATCCCATTTCCATACTCTGAGACACCAGGAGCTGATTGTCATCATCCCGGGGAACCCTCTCTCAGAGGACGCGTAGCGGCCACAGGTTTCCCCTGCAGTTACAGCATCGGAAGCACAGGGATGAGCGTTTGGGTACATCTTGCAGTAAGGTGGCCGCACTGAAACTCGTGCTTCTGCAGACTGGAAAGCACTGAGCAGCAGTATTTTTGTTGGATGTCACTCTGAAGGCCTGGCTTGGCTCAGAGACCTTCCCGGAGTAGTAATTTAGGACCAGGGATTTCTAATAAAATTTTCTAAGAAAATTTTTCAGTAAAATCTGTCTGACAGGTCTTGCTCCCTTGGTGAGCAGTACCAGCAGCAGCCACATGGCTGGCACAGTGCTGGTGCTGAGTTGATGGGGCCTGCTGTATATTTGCCTCTCACTGGACAGTGGGTGGGAGGCTCTCGGCTCTGGGCACCCCTCAGGCATGATTGCACGCTGTCCTGAGCCTTCCTTCCAACTTCGTTCACTTAATACTATTTTAATAAAGAAGCACTGCGTATTGTAACATTGTACAGCTGAGCATTACGCTCAGGGCTCCCATCACTGAGGCCCTGCTGTCTACAGGGCACCTTACTCATAGACTCCAGCAGTCACTCCAGCAACCTCTTCCCCGGGAGCATTTGTGTGGGAGAATCTTGGGGAAAGTTTCCTGGACCACCTGTGGCCTAATCACCTGGGATGCTGGTGGAAAATGTAGATTTCTGTTGTCTCCTTCCCAGACATGCCCTTTGAGGGTGGGACTAACAAATGTGCACTTGAGTTCATACCCTGGGTGGCTTTCCTGCACACTTTTTTAAGTTTAAGAAGCACTGGTTTAGGATTTCAGGCTCTCCAGGATGAGAAACCTTCCTTGAGTTATGAGATAATAGGTTCTTATCTAGTTTGCCTCAGATGTTACCAGGGGAGTTGTTAGACAGTTGTTTTGCATTTGGGTGCCCCAGGCCCTTTAAGAGCCAGGCCGGGAGGGTTGGTGGTCTAGAGCCCTGGCTGGCCACAGAGAGGCTGTTTCCAGCCCTGGATGGCTTCCCACCTGCTTTCTGCCCTACTGGTGTTCAGGCTCCAGGAATTGGCACTCAGCGAAAGAATTCTGATTTCCAGTGGAATTTGTGCTGTTACAGGATTTGACCTGCGGGACTAGTGAATAGCTAGATGGGTTAGGTGAGCGTGTGACTTGGATGGTGGCCTAGACTGCGACAAATGTGAGAGCGGTTGGGGAAGGTGGAAATGGATTAAGGTGGAAGAGAGAGCCCCATCCATCTGGCTGAAGGTGGGGGCGCAGAGTAGCAGTGTAGACTTAGCCTGATGCCCATTCTGAGGTCTGACCAATCACACGGGAAATGTCTCCCTATTGTTTATTGTTTCTCACAGTGGTTGCCCTTTGAAGTGATTGTCTTTAACAACCCTGAGCGTTGGGCGCGCAGCTTTGTGCTAAGGTCACAGTCCAATCGTGACTCCTAGCGGTAGCTTCAAAGGCATATTTCATAGCTGTAGTAGTTTGTCGGGCACGAGGATGAGCATTAGGAGTATTTATGCTATCAGATCTTCCTATTGCTCTTCAAAACATTGCCGCATAGTGGGTTTGAATAGACGTGGCAACAGGCCTGGATTCAGATCCTCCTCTGCTGCTTACTACAACTTTGGGAAGTCATTTAAATTCTGTGAACCTCCTTTTCCTCATTCTGTAAAATGGGGACAATAATATTGGCCTCATAGGGTTATCGTTAGGATTGAATGAAATTAATATAGTAAAACACTTAGCAAAGTGCTCTATAAATTGGTGTGGGGGTGGGATGACTGGCATTATTAGCTGCATCTCTAGGTACACCACCAAATTCTCTGCTTGCTTGGTGGTTTCCCTAGCTGCCTTGTTAAAACACCTGAGTTGACCAGAGCACATCTCTTTTTAGAGTCTAATTCAGCAATAGATTGTAATTATAAATTATGCTCTAGGGACAGAGTTGTCACTGAAAGATTCCCTGGGGCCATGGGAGCCTCCTGGCTCTTTGAAGGAATTAGTCAATGCTTATGCCAGGGAGGTATTGATAAAGTAGAAGTTTCGACAAGAAATCTATGTTTGTTTTTTTTTTAGAGGTAAATAGCAGGTTAATGGGAGCTATAAGTATGGAGGGGAGTTACTAGTTCCATGTACATCTCTCTCCAGGGTCTACTACTGTGTTTCACAAAGTCAGCGCACCATTCTTTGCCACTGGCTAGTAGTAATAGCAGTAATAAGAGCTAACGCGTATTAGCACTGACTCCACACCCCTGTACAGAGCGTTGCGGTATGTTATGTGGTATTATCGTTGTCCCCACTTCTCACATAAGAAAACTGAGGTTTTCAGAGACTGAATAACTTATGCAAGGTCATGCATCTAGTCGCGACAGAGCTGAAATCTGTTTGTCTCCAAATCTGCATGCTCGATGCTGCTTCTGTCCTGCCTGGGAGACTGTGGGAATGAGCGCAGGTGGTTGTGGGAACCAGGACTGATATCAAGGTGGCTGATGGGGACAGGAGGCCAAGGGAACTTACCCTTTGCCACTGAGGGGCTCCTTTGGTGGGGGCTGCCTGATTTCCTGTTGGCAGCCAGAGGCTGGGGTGCCAGTTTCCATAGGTGGTTATTGACCAGGATGTGAGCTCTGGGCTGGCCACAGTGATTGGTTCCTTTTGTAATTTCAGGATTGACCCAAAGCAGGGTGTTTTCACAGTTGTCCTGGAAGACCACCCAGGAAGTTCCTCTGATGTAAAATGATGAAGCAGTTTGCTTCCTTAAAGGGCCTAAACACACACACACACACACACACACACACACACACACACACAGCCTTCACACCTCTTGGTGTCTTTTGTCCTAGTTTGTTTGTTTCTGTGGGTATCTTCAAGTTCAGCTAGAACCTATGGGAATGACTTTTAGTTTTGAATTTGTAAGAATGAGAAGTGAACGATTCTTTGTACTAGTTTAGAATTTCCTTTCTTCTCTTGTCCAAGGCGTAAGGTATATAATGTGTCCCACATTTTTTTGGACAGACCAAAACTTAGATATTCTGCAGTGTTGTTCCAGCAAAAAAAAAAAAAAAATCCTAGAAAATTGGTTTAGGCAAATTACAACCAAATCAAGTTAATAAATATTACAATAAAATGTGCCTTAGCTACAGAAATTCTAAAACTACAGTTTTAGGCTTTGGAAACATAAGATCACTGTTGAGAAAAGAGGAGTGATAGTCTTTGTTTTGAGTCTTGGAATGGCAGGAAAAAAAATTAGAATAAAGATCAGATTACTCTTTTGAAGGAGGGCTGGGTAGGTATTGGTGCGGGGGGTGTGTGTGTGTGTGTGTGTGTGTGTGTGTGATTTCCTAAATTCAAAATGAAATTTATAATACATCTCAATGAACCAAAAGAATTAATTAACATGGCATAAATATGCTAGCCAGTTGGGTTTTTTTTCAGGGAGAGAACTAGAGAGAGACACAAATCACCTCGTAATAAAGATGTCAGAGCGTCAGAAAAGTCTGTCACCATCCAAGCCCCCACCGGAGAGCCTCTGTTGGCAAATGATTCTACTCGGACAGAGGAAGTCCAGGTAAGGCTCACAGGTGGTCTGTAAGCACAGTGCCTGCCACTTGACCAAGACTCCTTTCTGTAAATGTTTTCCTAAGTCTTGTTGCAGTAGGTTCTCTTGGGTTTTTATCTTTATTTTTCTAGCATGTTAATTAGTTTATCTATGTCCCGTGGTCTCTTGTTGGCCTAAGGATAGCGTGTACTGCCATTGGGTAGCTTGGGGATTCTTCTGACGTGCGATTGGCTGGCCTGCTCTGAAGGGTGTTAAGGACAAGCTGGCAAGGCTGACTGGGCAGGGAAGGGGAAAGTTACAGGCCGGAGTCTCCCGAGACCCATTCCAAAATGGAACAGTGTAAGAGAGGGAAGCAAAACCTAAGTAGTGTTGGGAAGTCCGTCTTGCCCAGACAGAGCATTACTACTCCATCTATGAAATAAATCAGGGGCTACACACTCAGAGGCCTGGTAGGGAAACATAAATGAATTAAACATAAAGGAATTTGCGCTGGGTCAAAAGAAGGGGCAAAAATATAAGCAGGCTTTGGGATTAATAGCAATCTGTGCAATACCTTGGTGTCAGTGCCATGGCGTGGAGCGAAGGAGTCCGTGGCAAACTGGAGAATGAATTTCCTCTGTCAAGGACACAGTAGCTCCTCAGCTCCAGATAGTTAATTGCTACTCAGGAATGCAGGGATTCAGTGTTACTGGGTCTTGCGATGTTGAAGAAAAGCTGTGAATTACGATTTTATGTGAAATCCTAATTTCACATAATTTTGAAACATTGGCAGTTTATTAATTTTTTAAAAAAACATTATGTGGGTTCTTCTCCAGGCTCCAACTGGCAGCCCACCTGATTTAAATAAACATCTGGGCTATATCTAGAAACATGTTTGCACACCCTCCACACATGCTGAAATACAAGCATGTCCAGCCTTGCCCATGTAAACAAAGCAATGTATGCATACACAGCTGTAAAGATACATTACTATAGATAAGCATATGTCTGTGCACATCTGGAGATACACAGATATGCGTTTATAACCAGATAGATGGACTGAAACTGGAATTCCTCAGAGCACACAAGTTGTTCTTGGGACCCAAAGCTACAGTTGTGGATTGAATGTGGGGTTTGTTCAATGACAAGCATATGCCTTTAGTGCTGTTGTACTGCTTGTCTTGGCTCTGGGAGGGCTGATCCTACGATCAGATTACCCTTAAGCGCTTCCGGAGGTCAGTTTCCTCTTAGATGTGGATTCAGAGGTGGTGGTAGCCCAATGGGAAGATATTTCTTTCTTTTTTTTTTTAGCTTCACTGTACCTTGTAGCTCACTAAGAGCTACACTGGGAAGCTGTTGGTATTTACCCCAGGATGATCTGGTGGGAGAAGCATTGAGATGAACATTGTAGGCTGTATTTCTTGGTAGCTGTTTCCTTGAGCAATCACAACTTTGAAGGCTTCAGTTTCTTCCTTGAAAATCTAGGGGATTAAGCTGGGCATGGTGGCCCATGCCTGTAATCCCAGCTGCTTGGGAGACTGAGGCGGAAGCATCACTTGAAGCCAGGAGTTTGAGACCAGCTTGGGCAACATAACAAGACCTCATTTCTAAAACAATTTTTTAAAAAGAAAATCTAGAATATTAGATTAGAGGATTTTAGATCCTTTTTGTTCTAAGAACCTCAAGTTTGAAAGGACCCTTTATATATCTACATTGTTTAGGCACACGTGCACAATTTCTTAAAATGGACAGGGGATCTAGTTAGCAACTCTGGCAGGAGGAAGGATGAGCATCTAAATCAGAGCAGTATGGTGGTCAACAAAATTAATATAGGATACTAGTAGTCATTATTTCAGCACTAATTATCAACTGAATACTAGGCCCAATACGAAACATGGAATCCGATATTTGTTTTCACTAAGAGTGTTACAAAGAAGTCATTTTCTGTATCCTGTGAACTTACCGTATATTAAAGCAAATTGTATACTTTAAAGAACTAAAAATAGACCTACCATTTGATCCAGCAATCCCACTATTGGGTATTTACCCAAAGGGAAAAAAGACATTTTATCAAAAAGACACATGTACTCAAATATTTATTGTAGCACAATTCACAATTGTAAAGGTGCAAAATGAACCCAAGTGTCCATGAATACATGAATGGATTAATAAAATGTGGTATATGTACACCATGGAGTACTATACAGCCATAAAAATGGTGAACTAATACCTTTTTTAACAACGTGAATGAAACTAGAGACCATTCTACTAGACTAAATATCACAAGAATGGAAAAACAAACACCACATGTACTCACTATTAAATTGGAACTAATCGATCAACACCCATGTGCACATATGGCAGTAAAACTCAATGGAAACCAAGTAGGTGGGAGGGGAAAGGAGAGGATGGGTAAATTTACACCTAATGGGTACAATGTACACTGCCTTGGAGATGGGAACTCTTATAACTTTGACTCAAATTGCTCAAAAGCAAGTCATGTAATTAAAATGTTTGTACCCCTGTAATATTCTGAAATAATAATAAAAGCAAATTGTATATCTTTGAATTTATGGCTTTTTCTTCCTTGCTGTTATATTTTTTCTTTTTAAAAAATTGACCTGAATTTACACACAGAGAAAGGAACAAATCTTAAGTATACAGTTTGATGAGTTTTAACAGATGAATATACCTATATAACGCGCACCCTATCAAGACATATTTCCGTCACCCGGAAATTCTCTTGTGCCGTTCCTACTCAATCTCTGCCCCACCCCCACTACTTCTTGTGTTGATTTCTGTCATTGTAGATTAGTTTTGCCTGTTTTTGAATGTAATATAATTGGAATCATACTGTTTCCCCACCTCCCACTCAGCATAATGATTTTGAGATCTATCCATATTTTCTGTGTAGTATTCCATTGTATGAATGTACCACAATTTGTTAGCCATTTTCATGGTGGATGGACATTTGGGTTGCACCATTTTGGCTGTTATGAGTGAAGCTATTAAGAACATTCTTGCGTAGGAACGTTCTTATACAAGATGGATATATGTTTTTGTTAACTTTGGGTAGAACCTGGGAATTGCTGGGCCATATAGTTAACTGTTACATTTAAGGTTTTATGAAACTGCCAGATCAGTTTTCCAGAAGCACTGTACAGTTGTACACTTCCACCATCAGTGTTTGAGAGTCCTGGCCGCTTCTGGCTATTGTCTTAAATAGTAATTTCTCTCATGGTATATTTAGTTCGTCGTGAAAACATGTTTTGGAAGGAATTTTTGAGCTGATCTGACCATAGATAGATTCTTAAATTAGCTTAGCTTAGTCATTGAGAAATATTGTCAAACAGTCCTTGAGCCTGATACTTGTTCCGTGTATCTTGCAAACATCATATGGAGGTTTGCAGAAATAGGTGTATTAGCTGCAGGTAAGCTTGTAGGTTCCCTTGCCAAGGCCTTTGTTCTTCAGGGCTACCGGAGGGTGTACTGATAATATACATACCCAGCGTGAATTGGAAAAAAAGCATGCAGGATAGATGAACTCTCACAAGGCTAGGTCTAACTACTGGATTGTTTCTTGCAGGGCAAACAGCCCCAGGCCCTCAGAGCCTCTCAGCACTTTTCAACACAGCCAGATGATAATCAATGTTATGTTAATGAATCACTCAAACAAAAAGATTAAATTATGTTTTCTCTATTTGAAAAGGTAAACATATAATACATTTTGGAAATTTCAATGAAAATTGTTAAACCATTCCATTTTCTAGAAGCCCCTGAGTGCTCATGGGTAAACGAGGCAGGCCCTCCCTGTTCTCTTTGTGGCTTTAACAAATGGCCTTGTCTTCTCCTCACCAGGATGACAACTGGGGAGAGACCACCACAGCCATCACAGGCACCTCGGAGCACAGCATATCCCAGGAGGACATTGCCAGGATCAGCAAGGACATGGAGGATAGTGTGGGGCTGGATTGCAGGCGCTACCTGGGCCTCACCATCGCCTCCTTTCTTGGACTTCTAGTTTTCCTCACCCCCATTGCCTTCGTTCTGTTACCCGCGATCCTGTGGAGGGATGAGCTGGAGCCTTGTGGCACAATTTGTGAGGGACTCTTCATCTCTGTGGCATTCAAACTCCTCATTCTGCTCATAGGGACCTGGGCACTTTTTTTCCGGAAGCAGAGAGCTGACATGCCACGCGTGTTTGTGTTTCGTGCCCTTTTGTTGGTCCTCATCTTTCTCTTTGTGGTTTCCTATTGGCTTTTTTACGGGGTCCGAATTTTGGACTCTCGGGACCGAAATTACCAGGGCATTGTGCAATACGCAGTCTCCCTCGTGGACGCCCTCCTCTTCATCCACTACCTGGCCATCGTCCTGCTGGAGCTCAGGCAGCTGCAGCCCATGTTCACGCTGCAGGTGGTCCGCTCCACTGATGGCGAGTCCCGCTTCTACAGCTTGGGACACCTAAGGTAAGGGGGATCATTTGGGAGAGAAGAAGGATGACTGATACCTTGCCAGAAGACAGCTGCTTTTCAGTAGGTGAGGGGCGATGACAGGTGCCAAGTGCTCGGACCAGGGTGTGACTCCCTTCTGTTCTGGTTGGGGAGCAGCTTTGCGAGCGCTGGGATGTGTGTGGGTGATGGTAGAGTGTCTGTGTGCATTGAGACTCTGGACTTCGGGATGGGGCAGGGTGGCTCTCATCTAGGTTGGGATTTGACTGGGTCTGTTCTCAGAGTTGTTGGCAACTCCCTCAAGTGATGGAGAAAGAATATGCATGGTGATGGCTGTTTACTTTGACCCTGAACTTGGCCTATAGATGATGGATAAGGTGACCAGCTGTTCCATTTTACCCAAAATGGATCCAGTTTACTCTGTTGTCCCAGTGAAATTACTAATTGTTCCCTTTTTTCCCCCCATTCTCAGAGATATCCTGATTTGGGCAATAAATTGTAATAGTCACACTGGTGACCCTCCAATAAAGAAATAAGTGCAGATTAGAGACTCCAGATGCATAAGGATTCAGTGTTTTGAAAATGCATGCATGAGGAAAAAAGTTAGAAACCAATTGGGCTGTCATACTTTAAATCTATGCATAAAATCTGACTTTGTGGTTAACTAAAAGTGATGATCATCATTTATTTATATTTACCTCCAGGTAAGCACTGTATGTAGATTGCATATTTAGTCTCCACAGGATCCTGTGACATAGATATTATTAATCCCAGTGTTACAGATGAAGAACCTGGAGATTTAGTAATTTGCTCAAAATGCTATGGCTAGCCTTGCTTGGGATTCACTCAGATGGCGTGAAACCAGGGCTGGGTTATTCCTCCATTATGGCTTGTCTCACTTTGTGTTTTGTGGCCTGTTTTTTCATCTGTTTTCTTGTATAAACTATGCGCTCCCCGAGGACAGGGGCTGTCCTCACTCCTCATGGCACCCTCGGTGCCTGGCCTGAAGCGTGGCACACAGGTGGCACTCAGCTGGTCACCGGGTGAAGGCAGAGCCCGATGTCCGACTGTGCAGCCTTTGCCTTTGCCGTGACTCATCTGCCTCCTGGGGCAGGAGATGCTGATGTGTGTCACCTGCGTGGTGCATGGTAGACACTTAGTTAAGCGTACCTATTACTGTGATATTGTCACTGGCAAAGCAGCCACGATCGCAGGGGCACACCTTAGTGGGTATCAGAACTATTGGCTTTGTCATAGTTCTGGCTGCAGTCCAGGGGGTGGCCCAGCGCTGGTTTGGAGGCAGGCCACGCTGCCAAACTGTCTTCATGTTGGCGTGTATCCTTGTCCTTCCTCTGGCTCAGCTCCTACCACCTGAGGACTGAATGATTCAATGTCAAGGTTGCTGCCACCCTGACTGATGCGTGGAGGGGATCGGCGTCTAATTCCCATGTCTGTGCAGGCAAATCTGGCATTTCACATCCTTCACAGATTCCTATAGGCTTCTGAAGGAAAGTCGGTACCTGCCGCATATTCATCTCGGACAGCTTTCTTCCCCATGTTCTACGTTGGGGAGTGACCAGCAGGCTCATTAAATATCTACTAAGTGCGAGTCCAGGACTCGGGGCTCCAGCAATGCAAGAATGGCTGCCTGCAAAGCTCTGTCTGCGAACCTGGGAGCTCAGTCACTTGGGGAGAGACCAGTGCACCGCTATACAGCAAACGGATGCTAAAACAGGCCTGGGCGCAGGTGATAGGATCACAGGAGAACAGGGGACTTCAGACTGTGGCGGCAATAAACCCCAGCGGGGGATGGTCTGTCTCAGAACAGGTCTTGCTGAAGTTTAAGCAGCGTAGAGGTCTGGCTGTGGTCCCAGCAGAGGTGAGTGAAATTGGGACTCTGTAAATGTAGGTAGCCAAGATACTGGCCAGGAGTGGGGCCTCCTGTGGTTTTATTTTGGGGCTTTCAGCCCTAGTTGGTGTGAATCCCACCTGTGCAGGTGGGAAAGGGAAGGGCGTCTTCTCACCTTCAGTAGCCCAGGGTGGTGGGACTGACTCCCTCTAAGACTGGTAGAGCTCCACACTACATGGGGTGGGGGCAGGGAGGGGGGCAAACCAAACAGCCCGAGGAAAGTATGCCTGTGGTGTGTTCAGAAAACGTAATTAGCAGCAGCCCTGGTGTCTCACCACATAGCTATGCTGGTCGGGGTAGAACTGGGTGGGCGAGGCCAGGCTGGTTGTGCTGCACAGCTCATGGGATTGCTGCAAACCTTAGTCCATCCTCACTGTGACCAACAACTGCCCAGTCTTTACATCCTAAAACTGAAGCCAGTGACCCCAGCTCCCCAGGGAGACCCAGAGGGTGGCAAGTGTCCAGCAGCCCTAGGGGAGAGCGTTCTGAGGTGGTCCCCAGCCTCTTCCTTTCAGCTCCTCTTCAGGGCTGTTTGTTTCCTTCACATCCTGCCTTTAATAAGGCCCCCTTTGTCCCTCACATGCAGCCCCTGGGTCATGAGGTGAGAGAATGGCTGGAGAAGGAGACATCTTTACTTGCAGAGAGAGCCCTCAGGCAGGGCTGGATGCCTGTCTGACAGCCGATCTGCTGGAGCCAGAGCAGGCCAGGCGTCTCTTCCTGCTGGCATTGTGTGGGCCCGGTCACCCGCCGATCCCAGGGCTAAATCTGGTCTGAACCCAGCGGTGGCTGGAACAGTCACTGGGCCAGAAATATAACTTCTAAGCCCTTTTGTAAAGTGTGGAAACAGACAGAGGGAAGAGGGAGCTGGAATAGACAAAGTGAGTCTCGGAGATCAGAATAGCAGGTCTCCATCAGACCCAACCAGAATCAGAGGCCGCTGCTCTCTCTTTATGTGAAGCCTCCACCGTAGCAGCAACCTATTGGGCTTAGGCACAGAGCACGGGTGGATTCTTTTTTTCTGTTTTCAGAGATGATTTTATTGAATCGACTGAGCTATTTTTGAGAGTTGTCAAAGAATGCCTACTCTTTAGTTTTTTAAAGAAAATAGGCTTCTCGTTAGCCCTCATAAAAGGCACTTGCTGTGGCCCTGCTTGTTGGCAGGAATGAGGTTTTGGGCTTATTTCAAAACTTTCAGAAATGTAAAAAGCTATTGTTACTGAAAGTGAGATACCACAAATACGTTGAAACCTTTTCCCAGTGCCTCCAGGTTTACAGAGGGCCTTTCCTAGGTTTGGGCTCATTTGCCCTCCCTGCTGCCCTGTCAGGGGTCAAAGCGTGTCAGGTAGTGGTATCCCCCTCATGCAGTTGAGGTCCCTGAGCCACAGGTCATAAGGGACCTGCTCAAGGTCACAAGGAGCCAGTGCCTTCCTTCGTATCACACCCCTTGCCCACTGTCCTCCCTACAACACCCAGGGGTCTCGGCACAGTCAGTTTGGACTCTCCTTGCACGCCTCACTGGTCATTTTTCTTGGCCTCTTTCTCACAGTGAGTTGCTAACTGTTCCAGACTTTCACCAGAGACTGGCAATCTTTGATCTGACTGTATTTGAGGAGTAACCCAGAAGAATAGAAGAGACTAAAAATGACACTTAACTATCCTGATTAATAATTTCTCAGTTTTGAAATCTTTAAAGGGAAATTCTGTGAATATTGGCACATAGATGCTAGTATAATTGATTAGATCTGAGATGGAGAACAACAAAGAAAACCTTAACTATTAACAGTTACGTAGTCCTTGCTATTTGCCTTCTAAGCTGTTAACATGCAACTCACTTAATCTTCACAACAATCCTGTGAGACAGGTACAGATATTCTCCTTTTCAAATGAGGGAACTGAGGCACAAGAGAGTTAAGTAAGTTGTCTAAGGCCTCACATGGTTTGTAATTGTGGGAGCCAGGATTGGAGCCCAGGTTCTCTGATTCCAGAATGATCTTAACTGTTGTACCATTATTCACCGCCTGTGAATGGAAGGTTCATGTTCATGTCACTGCTTTGAGTACACATGAACAAAGTGACAAGTGGTTTTTGAGTGCTTACCATGGGCCAGGCTGGATGCTAGCTGTGTGTTGGCATACGTTTCCATATTTCATTTAAAGCATTGCTTCAGAGTGGAACAGACAGAATGCAGAGGATTGTCAGAGATGGCTCGGACTCCGAGGTCTGTTCCTGAGCTCTGTTAGTTATTTTAATCACTCAATTGACCAAGCTTGGTCCTTATAACCCCAGCAGTAGGTTTGAGCCTTTGGTCAGTACCTTCTATATTTCACACGTCTCAAAGAAGATGTCTTTTATCTATTGTTGTGTAACATCTACCGTAAAACTTAGTAGCTTAAAACAACAGCCATTTTAGTATGTCTCACAGGTTCGCACTATTTTGGCTGGTCCTGCCTGTGGTCCCTGTGTGATTACGCTCACAGCTAGGGCTGGGCTCTTCTCTTTTCTGGTGTATTCTGAGGTCCTCTCCTCCTCTGCATGGCCTCTCCTAGGTATTTCATCACTAGGGTAGCTGGACTTCTTAAATGGCAGCTCAGGGCACCAAAGAGCACAAAAGCAGAAGCTTCCAGGCCTTTTAAGGCCCGGGGCTGGAACAGGCACGGTGTTACCTCTGCTGCATTCTGCTGATGGAAGCGAGCCCCGGCCCAGATTGAAGGAGCGAGGACACACGACGCGGAAAACACGCGGAAGCTCAGCGCGACGCAGCAGACTCCTACGGCCAGGACGGGCTCTCGTCCTCACAGTCTGGTTATTCTCACTTTGTGTGTGGCTCTAACAGATTTACTTACTGATTTCTCTGTGATAAAAGGTCTGGAAGTCGAGGGGGAAAGAGCTGCTTTAAAGAAACATGTGAGCATCAGTGAAGATGATGCTGGTAGTCATCAACAGGGAGAAGAGACAGAAACCACGAGAACAGATGCAGCACTCAGCACTCTGGGGAACTTTCTACTTACAGTGGCCCATCCTGTAGGATATTCATATTGCTCAAGTTCCCTTGTACCTGATTCAGCCAGCAGATTTTAATTGTTTAGTCTGGTAACTGATCACAGAACCAACCGCTTGTGCTTTTGAAGAAATGATTCTTGGATTGCTTTTCAAACAGTGGAAGCTTATGGTTGTCCCATTATTGTGTCGAAAGGAACTATTATGGACTGAATGTTTATGTTTCCCCCAAATTCATATGTTGAAGCTCTAAGCCCCAGTGTGGCTGTATTTGGTGATGGGGCCTCTAAGGAAGTAATTGAGGTTAAATGAGGTCATAAGGTGGGGCTCTGATCCCATAGGACTGGTGTCCTTGTAAGAAGAGACTTCAAAGAGCTTGCCTGTCTGCACACACATGCTTAGGAAAGGCCCTGTGAGGCCAAAGGAAGAAGGTGGTTGCCTGTGAGCCAGGAAGAGACCCCTCAGCAGGAACCGAATGGGCCAGGACCTTGATCTTGCACTTCTAGCCTTCAGAACTGTGAGAAAATAAATTTCTGTTGTTTAAGCCACCCACTCTGTGGTATTTTGCTATGACAGCCTGAGCTAAGACAGAAATATTATGTACACTGGTGATTTTTGACCCCAAAGCTCCAGAAAACCATGGGGTCCACTCTGCCCTGATTAAATAGAGCTCTTCTTGTCCTTTCTTGCATGTGTGTGTGGATACACAGCTTGAATGGGGCCTTGCTTCTCTGGGTTGCACTTTGGTTTTCTAGTTTGAACTGACGAAGGAAGAGTCTCCTAGGGAGGTTACAGTTACTCGAGGATATATCTAGGATATATCCAGCTCCTTTTGAAATCTTTTGCCTGGATCAAGTCACAGCCAAGGGTGATTATACTGCTGATCAGACTTGGCTGTCGTGCCAGGCTACACCCCTCCACCCCATGTTCAAGACTGGCACCAACGGTCTCAGGAGGGCCCAGAGCCATTGGCTGTGACACTGGGGATTATTTTAAAATGATCATCAGAGCTTTTGGCTCATATTATTACGATCGTGGTTTCATGTACAATCTCATTTTTAGAAATGTGTGCTTTTTTTTACTTGTGTAACTACTTTCCAATAAAGATATTTTGCCGGCCCTCACCCCTACTACCTAAAAAAGCAAAGGATAAAAATGAGTAAGAGCTGAAAAGTAGAGTGTGAGGCTTTTACTGAGACTCTGCTTTGCTGTGGGGGAATTTCGAAGGCGGGAATGGAGCTGCCGTTTGTGGTTAGGTCCTGTGGTGCCTGTTAAAAGTGGCTTTAATGAGAGTGTAAGGTGCCACACACTGAAGCCCTGTGTTTGTTCAGCTGCCTCCTGGCAGCAGCCACAGCTGGGACGGCTTCCCTCGCACGACGTCTGCCCACAAGCCTTGCGCCCTCACAGCGCGGCAGCCCAAGGGGAAGGGGTGGGTGAAGGTGAAGCTGGCTTAGATGGCCGTCCTGGGGGGTCTCTGGGAGCCGGGTCGAGCCCCCTGAACGCTGTGCTGTTTGTTTCCTACAGGACTCATGCTGCAGGCCCAGCCCGGCCCGGCCTTCTTTCTACACACTCACACAAATCGGTGGGTGCGATTTGGTACAGCGTGTGGCGAGGCAGTGACACTCTGGAAGGCAGTGGACTAGCGTCTCCTTTTGCTCTCTTATGAAGCCACAGCACAGCTCTGCTTTGGGCCTGGCCCGGTCTCTGAGTAGAGATCCAGCTGGACAGGCCAGTAGCCCTCAGGCTCCAGACTTTTCCTTGTGTGCACCTGTAGTTTACTCAAGGCCAGGCTACTGGTGTTGAGGAAGGCGAGGCAGGGGCGCATCTGGGTGGGTCTGGAGATGTTCTCAGTGTGTATCTAAACGTACTTCTTACAGCACTCTCACCAGGCAGTTGTCTTTGATCCCCGCATCTCTGCCGTTTATCTTGGGGTGATTCAGCACCGTAATTTAAGTGCTGAGAAAGCTGAGTTCCCATCCCAGGCAGAGGAGGTGCAGCACAGGTTGGACCATGCAGGGAGGGGACAGCGTGGCAGGGTCTGTGCCATGGCCGACAAGCAGAGCCACAAGCTCCCCAGCTGACGGGGGCAGAGCCAGACCTGTTGCTGCGGGGAAGCTGTCTCATGGGTGCCTGGCGGGAGCAGTTTGCCGGCGTCTCTGTGCTGTGGGGAAGGCAGCTAGAGGGGTCCAGCCACAACCAACTCAGCTGCTCAGAAGGAGGTCGTCCGACAGTGTTGTCTCTGCAGTCAGAACCGCCTGCTGCATCGTGGCATTATGCCCAGGAGTACGCACGACAGCTCTGTGTTGTTTAGTTCCTGAGACCAGAAGAAGCAGATCATCGCGTGAGCTGTTAGCTACTTCTGGTTCTCACAGACTTCTCCCAGTGTTGATAGAGAGTGGTCTCCTCTGGGCACGTTCTGAGTATGGTTTTCTTTGTAGTATTAGAGAGGACATTTTCCAGGGTTATACTTTATTATCAGAAATTTAAAGTGGGCACAGGAAAAGGCATGGAGAAGTGTCCTGGGCGTCCCTAGACGGCACTTGCAGGCCATTCCCTGAGTACCAAGTCATGTCGATTCTGCCCCCTTGGAACTTTGGGATTTGGTATCCCAGGCTCTCAGTGTACTTGTGCATCTATCAGTGGGGATACTCTGTGGGCTTGTCCATAGTCGTACAGTCAAAGCAGAGGCCGGGGACACTTTCCAGCTTGCACATACTGATCCAAAGAACTTGGTTGCTGAAGCTTCCACGTACCTGAGGAGCCAGCAGGCCTGGGACATGGCCGAGTTGGGGTAGGCAGGCCTCCCCAGCTGGACAGAGCCTCTGGTCTGTTTCCCCTCTCGAGATAGGTGGTCAGGGTCTCAGGCAGCAAACTCTGGCTCTCCTGCTTTATCCCGACAAAGTCCCACAAAACCCAGGCTTTCTCTCAGTTCGTGTGCAGTTTAACCTGGCC
Source organism: Avahi laniger (assembly GCA_963575035.1). NCBI lineage: Eukaryota > Metazoa > Chordata > Mammalia > Primates > Indriidae > Avahi > Avahi laniger. The sequence goes on along the minus strand of CAUYSK010048833.1, from coordinate 17,520 downwards.
CTGTTGATGCACATGAGCTAATCCAGTTTTTGCCCTTCCTTGCCCTTCTCAAGTTCCAGGGTGATCATTACCTGCTGTCTGTGTGGGACTCAGGTAAGCTGACTTCCCCAATGCAGCTGTTGGACACACATTTTAATTAAAAGGCAGAAGGGTCAGGAGATATAAACACTCATGTGCCTGGTTGTCAGCGAAGGCGGCAGCGGCATTCAGGGGCTAATTATATTTGTTTCTCTGGGACTCACACGAATATCGCCCTGACTGTCAGACTGAAGTCATTTATCTCCACGTGCAGGGAGCAGTGGAGCCCACACATCCAGGTAGATTTAGCTTTTGTTGATACTTCTGGGAAGTAGCAGGTGGGTAAAACTGAGGGCATCATCTGTCTCGCCTCGGTTGGGGGTCTTCACAATGACCTAGGTTTGGGCCCTGAAATGCAGCCTCACCTTAAAGAGTAGGTGATGGGTGGCCTTAGTATCCAGACAGCCTTTAGTACTGGCTTCCCTGGATGGTCCCTGCCACTGACCCTCTCTCCTGCCCACCCTCTCCCCTCTCCCCCTCCCCTTGCATTCATGCAGAGCCTCAGTTAGTGATGGCGTCAGCCCAGCCGTGCCCTTCACCTGCCTCCATCCTTCCTTCCCTAAGTTTGCCATAACAAAGTACCACAAACTGGGCGGCTTTAAAAACAGTTTTCTCTCTGTTTCTCAGATATCCAAAACTTAGGTCTTGGCAGGGCATGTTCCCTCTGAAGGCTCTAGGGAAGAGTGCTCCCTCGCTTCTCCCTGGCTCCTGATGGTTCCTGACAACCCGGGTGTTCTCTGGCTTGCAGCGGCATCACTTAGTCTCTGTCCCCATCATCGCATCGCCTTCTTCTCTGTATGTGTCCCTGTGTGTCTTCTTTTCTTGTAAGGACACCAGTGAGACCTTACCTAATGATAGTAACATTGCAAAGATCCTCTTTCCAAATAAGGTCACATTCTGAGGTTTCAGGTAGATGTAAATTTTGGGAAACACTGTTCACTACAACAGATTTTTTCAAAGCTGTCCTGTGACTGAACACTGACCCCACTGCTCCTGTTTTAGATGTTCGGGAGGATTGATACCAGCCCGTTTCCACTCACACTGCTTCCTCTGCCTGGAATTTGCTTTGCAGCCTGTTGTCCACGGGGTGTGACCATCATTCATCTTTTAAGACTTACTCCAAAACTCAGCTTTGCCTCCGCCGTGGATCTGGATCGCTCTCCCCGCCCCACGCACAAGCTCTGTCACAGTCTCTGAATCACTCGAGGGTACTTATTGTTTGGACGGTTGTCACCACCACTTGGAGTGTAAGCCCAAGTCACAGAATTCAAAATTGTCCCCACTGATATTTAAGCTCATGTGACTTAACTGCTGCAAGGTGATGTCCACATCAGCCGGCAGCTGGTCTATTTGGATCTCGCAGGCTGTAAGTGGAATTTCTGGCAAGCTGCCTACCACAGGCCGGCCCCAGTCGTTTTGGTAGCCTTTCGATAATACATTTTATGCCACTCAATACTTTGGAGCCCACTGACCCTGTTGCAGCAGGTTTTCTGTGTTGTTAACTCCCGTCCTACTGATGAAGAGTCTGAGGTTTGGGGAAGTAAATAGTTTGTTCAAGGTGAAAGAGCCAAAGGGCATGTTTCCGGAGCCGGAGCCCGCACCCTCTGTCCTGTGCGTGCTTCCTCCCAAGGTCTTCGTGTGTGGACTCAGGCAGGCCCAGAGCATGGTGCAGCGTGCGTAGGACATTATTTTGGTTTATGTTCCTTCAGAATTTATCTGTCAAAAATATGTCTTTCAGATTTTTATGAAATAATATTTGAACCAACAAGGTGCTTCTCTCCGGGTCTACGAAACGTAGCACAAGAGTGAGCCCCTCTTCTCCGTTGCCATGACAGTCATTTAATAGTTGTCAACCAACATTGCAAGTGCTTTTGTGGTTGATTAGACACCAAAGACCACGGCATTTCACATTCCACCCTCTTTGTCCGACAAAGAAAATAGGCCAGTAAGGCCACATGGTCAGCAGTGAGTTTTGAGTTAAAATGTGGCTGTCACAACCCCTCAGCCATTGCCGCCACATCCTAACCAGGAGTCCAGATTTGGGCCAGCCTAGACCAAGCACAACTGAGGAGGTTGCTTTCCCGCTGGTAACAACATTGGCTTCTTCTGGTTCCAAATATTCCATTATCCATGTTGTCTTTTCATTTGTGTATCTGGTATTCCTGTATTTGTGTTTTTACATAGGTCTGAAGTGATTTTTCTCACAACTAGGCGTATCTCTGTGTGCTGTTTTCCATAGATCTATGGGCTTGTGGTCTGTAAGAGGGCGTTTCGCTGGGTAGTGACATAGGAGGCTACATGGGCATGTGACATTAATTGAGCTCGGAGTTCTCCATCTTGGGAGAACTCTGTGCCACAGGTTTTGGTGGGACCATGCCCACAATTTATACCTCAAGCCATACCTACTATAACACAGGGTTCCTGCGTGAGAGCTGTTGGGTTGTGCCCTTTCTCACTGAATGTCATGGTGATAAGAGCTGGCAAGTTTCTCCCCAACTCTGTTTTTCTTGCCTCCCTCCCTTCCCAGAGATTATCTAATCTAGAGATTGGGATTAGTTGAAGGGTTTGCTTTTGTTCATCTCAGAGGCCTTTTTTGCCTCTGAAATTCCATGGTTCTATGAAATATATACTCAGGACTGATCCTAGACCTGTGAGAACACTAGGGTTTCGTGAGTGAATAATTTAAGCCAACAAATATTATGTCCCTGGGAGAAAATCCCTCATGCATGAGGGACTTAGGTAGACAAACTTCGAAGGGGCAAGACTAGGCTTGGCCAGTCTTCTCCCTCAAAGACATCACAAGTCACGTGTGGTGGCCATTGATGCTGTGTGCTTAGAGACAGATCATGGGGTCAGAAGTTGGAAAAGGCTTCCCGAAAGGAGTCAGTCCTGCTTTAACCCTGTGTGGTTCCCTATTTGGAGGATGCAGAGGAATAGAGGCAGGAAGAATGCTGAGCCCTGGCACTGGCCCAGGGAACATGTGCTCCCTGTGTCCTGGCCTTGTGGGGCTGTGACTTAGGCCAGGCCGCTGGCACAGCATTTGGGAGTGACTGATAGCCGGTGACAAGGGGGAATGTAAAAAAAATGTAAACAAAACAGCCTGAGTATTCAGGCTTGCTGCAGCATGGGACAGATGGCCTCTATCTCCTGATCAGATCCAACGTCATCCCTGTATTATATACAGGGCACAGCTCAGTGACTGACACGTCGTCATTGTTCTGAGTCATTAACAAAGCTGAAATCATGTATTGCTTAGCTCATTCTCTTCACAGAGATGAAGAAAGGCATGTGGGATTTAATTCCAAAAGATCAGAACCATTTTAAGTTGGGCACTTCAGTTATGTGTTATTTTTAGTTATGTGGAAATTCTCATTCCCTAATGTTGCTAGATACGCTGAGCGTCAGGCAGACCATTTTCTGTCGGTGTGAGTCTGCACAACTCTTAGACATTCGTAAACTTTGTCCCGAGAGCCCTTCAGCTCTGGCGTAGGTTTGTCAGCCTGGGAGGCCAGCCGGGCCATGGCTGGGTCTGAGTCACCTGGTGCCTCTGTTGAGACGGCAGTGCTGGGGGAAGAGAAGGATGCCGGCACTTTCCCCTGTTTGGTTTTTCTGAGCAAAGGTTCTTGATCCTTTGAGGATGGTGAGAGCCACACCTGTGATACATGGGGCCCATCCCATGGTGCCCACCCCGCCCCAGGCACGTCACAGGGGAGACCAGGGCTCTTCCTGAGCAGCGTTCAGGTGGGCTGTGGACCTGTCCATGTGGGGAGCATCTGTGGAGGCCCCGTGCTGGAAGGCGGCATGGTGGAGCCCTGCTGGAGCTGGCCATGGACAGAAGCTACTTCTCCAGGCAGCGCACGGTTTCTCTGTGGTCACAGGGCAGATTGTCGAGAAACGCAGCCATAAAGCTCTGGCCCAGCCATCCCTCACAGGCCCTGACTGAGTTAGTGGGATTCCCTGGGCTTCTCCTTGTGGCCTGGCTGAACAGAAAAGCAACACGCAACAACCACAGCGGACTTTTGCTTTGAAGACAGGCCTGAAAAGAATCTGTGAAAATTGCCTTTTAAGTTTTAGATTTTGATCGAGGAAATAACTTTCTGTGGGAACCCAGGAGGCTAGAGATGTTTCTGTGTCAGTACAGGAGTGTGGGATGGCATGGTTTTGGACCCCAGTGTGTCCATCTGTATAAACTGAGACTTATTTTTGTGCTGGGGGGCTCCTTGTCTCACCAAAGCCCAGAGACTCTGGAAAAGCAACATACGGGGTCAGGTGCTGTAGGCACTCAAGGGAGTGTTTGTGTGTGTGTCTTATTAGGGAGAGGGGATGGTAGAGCTCTGGATGGAGTAGGAGACGAAGGATCATGTGCCCCTCTGTGGAGAATGCCAGGGACAGGGGCAGGGAGGAGGTTAGGGCCACACTGAGCTGGAGATCACCATGCAAGGCCGTCGGAGCCAGCAGAGTGGACTTCTGTATGAAGATCTGTAATGACACACGGACCCCAACTCAAGGGCCACCTACTCAGGAAAGCTACTCTTGCACCCTCCCCCGTCCCGGGCAGTTAGGAGCCCTGCTCTGTGCTTACTCAGCCCCCGTGTATTCCAGAGTGAGAGCACACTCAGTGTCATTCAGTTTATGTTCACGCACCTGGCTAAGGAGAAGCTCCGTTTGTCTAGTCCCAATGCTTGACAGACACAGGTATTATACTTAAATATGAGCATGACAAGTGAGTGACTGAGTAATTGAATGACTAGCACTTTCAAGGTATGGATTTGCTCTTAGGAATATTACATTTCCATTATGCAAGTTTGGTTTCACCAAATTTCCCCTGACAGTGTTCCCCAGCCTCACGTGATTGCACATATCCAGGACGATATTAAGTACCAACCGAATGCAGACACCGAGCTGGGCGCTGTTGGCGATATAACTAAGAAAGCTTTGCCAGGATTTTGCTCTTAGGGAACTTAGCCAACTTACTTCCAGATTACACTCTGTTAAACTGTTAAAGCAGAGCCCCAGGGGCACCTACGCAGGTGGATTGACAAAATTTCCAGCTGATAGGTAAGGGGCTGCCTTGTCTTGGTGTGAAGTTCAGATCCCTGAGCCACTCTGACAGTATTGGAACACGGCGTGGTCATCCAGGCATCAAAGGCAGCCGTGTCCTGGTGCTCTGGCTATTGTAAATAATCCTTGTAAGCCCATCTCCTTAGCACGGAACTAGGAAGAAAGACCTAATGGGCAAGATAAAAATATATTTGTGGTATTTAGCACACTGGTGGTTGATGAACAACTTAAGAGAGCTGGAGATGTCAAGATGTACGCTGTTAGACGGAAGTCACACATGACGGGGAGAGAGGCCAAGCCGGGAGTTTGTGAGTCTCATGGGAGTTTCAGCTCTTCTGTTTATTAAAGGCATGCTGTTGTGCAGGTCATAGATGTTTGAGCCCCAGTTTTCTTACCTTGCATGATTGTGAGGGTCAAATAAGTGAGGTGTGTAAAACCCTTGCTGTATCATTGCAAGCTGTTCTTCCAGTCTCTTTCACAGATTCTTTTCATGAGACCAAGAGCGTGTTCTTTTGCCACCCAAACCCATTTCTGAGCATGGGCACCCCCAACATCCTCGCCCCTGCTTGTTGAGACTGCCTTCTCTCTGCTCCCCTGTTTCTCTCTGAGGTCCATGCAGGTGGTAGGCTGGAGACCTAGGGCACATGGACAGGGATAGTCCCCTTCGTGTCCCTCTGCTAAGGGCCAGAGACAACAGTCCAAGGCTGGGGACGTCACGCATCAAGAAAGGTCAGATGGTCTCAGCTGAGACCTTCTTTTAAGTGGATGGATGTATGGATGCAATTGTTCTGGTCTGTCTGAAACCTAAACCCTGAGATTTCTTACACCCAGGGACAGTGAGGCACAGGGACAGAACCCTGAACTGGGACCTAAGAAACCTGAATCTACTCTTTGTTCTTTCACTCATTAGCTCTGCAGTCATCAGTGAGTCTCTTGCCTTTTGGGGGGTCCTCAGTTTCTTCTTTTGTAAACTGAGAAAAAATAGAAAATGCTCTATATAGCTAAACCTAAATGTAAGTTATGAGTTGTAACTTCTACCTCTTTCAACTCTTGGCTAGGTGGGATGTGGCTAATGACATAGCCCGGAAGAGGGCACGGAAGCTACTTGGCCACAGGTCTTAGCTTTGTCTTTAAATTCTCATCCTGGAGACAAAAGGTGTGGTGGAACCCAGGAGACTGCTGTGTGAGGTTATCTTTGCTGTTTTTTTACTTTACCTGACTCCAAAACATTTTCGCTTAGGAACTACTTATTCAGTCAAAACGTGTTGTATTAATTTTACTCTTTTTTCTCAGTATTCAGCGAGCAGCGTTGGTGGTTCTGGAAAATTATTACAAAGATTTCACCATTTATAACCCGAACCTCCTAACAGCTTCCAAATTCCGAGCAGCCAAGCACATGGCCGGGCTGAAAGTCTACAATGTAGATGGTATGTGTCTCGAACTCGTGTCTGTGGTGTGTGTGGCGGGCACATGGGTGACTGTTTAGTTTAAACTTCGTGGTACGTTTGGTTCTACTTCCTCTCTGTGCCTCCCTTTATGGTGCATTCTCATTTCAGAACAGTTTCTTTTCTTTTTCTTTTTTAATGCAGGTAGACATTTTTAGAAGAATATTGTCTTACAGTCTACATGTGTGGGAAGCTCATTCATTTTGGGATTTTATGATGGAAAATAATAGCAGTGTGTTTCCTGCCTCCTGCTGGGAGTACCTTATATTGAAAACTTAGGAAAAAGCTGCTTTTCAGAATTTGGATAAATTACCTAGAGACTCAGCAAGCTGCCTAAATCTATTAAGACTAGAAATCTCAGTAGTTCAGGTGTCTGGTGAGATACTTACAGGCATTTCTCAATCCTGGCTAGGAGCTGGAGCTGAGTGGGTGTCAGGAGGCTGGAGGCCAGGCTAGGGAAGCCCGAGCTGGGTTTCAGGGTATCAGATGGTTAAGTGCAAGAAACAGGACACGGTGTCATTTCTTGCTGGGTACCCTGGGTGAAAGCAAGAGTTTGCAAACCCTGGAAGAGGATCATGTTGTCAACAAGTCAAGTGATTTATACATAGTATCAATTTTTAGTGGCAATTTTACCTATGATCTGAAAACTTAGCAAGCAGTGATTCCCACTAGTGAAACCAAGTCACCAGTCAAGTAAGTTATCTGCAAGAAAGCCTAAAAACTGCCTTATCTTTCTGAAGAGTTAAGATAGTCAGTGGTCAGAGAACAAGGCAGGAGTTGTAAGCCTGTATTAATAAATGGGCCATTCTGTGTGTCTTCAAGTGTTGGTGTTTTCTATATGTCGTGGCTGCCGTGGCATCCCATCATGGCTTGTTTTCCAGCACGTAACCAGTGTCTTGTGTCCCTTCACTTTCTTTGTTCTCTGTCTGTCCATGTTCTCCTTGTCCCTCTCATTCTTTCTCATTGTCTTGTTGCTGAAATGTGACATCCCGCTGCTCTTATGGCCAAACTGAAACTTGATATAACAGATGGTAAGTGATATCTCCAGCATACTCTGTGTTGTTTTTGGCCAACATTTTAATTGTTGAGCATTCTTCATCCCCTTCTGAGCTCTTTTTCCATTTCCACTGGTCAGATCAGGGTTTAGGGAGACTTCCCTGCTCTCACGCCTTGGGTGTACGTGGTGAGCGTGGAGTGGGGGCATTGTTGGCCTCCTGGGAAGTTACCTTCAGGGTTTGTGTGTGCCTCACAGGGGTGGGTGGACAGTACTGACAGACTGTGCTACTCGTTTTCTGCTCAATTTTCCAGCCCCTTAGTATTAAAACTATTCTTCCTCCTCTGTCCTTTCCACAAAGGCCCCAGTAACAACGCCACTGGGCAGTCCCGGGCGATGATCGCTGCCGCCGCGCGCCGCAGAGACTCAAGCCACAATGAGCTGTATTATGAAGAGGCCGAACACGAGCGACGAGTAAAGAAGCGGAAAGCAAGGTATATCACCCTCCTGGCACCAACCACCGACACCCTCTTGTAGACTTCGTTATGTTTTTACCGCTAGAATGAGGTTTCTGTTTATAAACATGACCTGCTTGAGCCTTTGGAGTCTACTTGGCTCCAGTATTTCTCAAATGTGAGCATGGATGGCCTCGCTGGGAGGGCTCATTCAAACACAGATCGCAGGTTCCAGGCCCTGCAAAAGTTCCTGCAGAAGTTCGGTAGGTCTGGGGTTGGGCCCAAGAGTTGGCATTTCTAAGAAATTCCCGGGTGATGCTGACGCTGCTGGTCGCTCTCCGAGTGAGCCTGCCCTACATCCCAGAGCCTCGCTGGTTTTCACAGTCTGGTCGTGTTGACTGAAGGGGACCGCACTGGTTTCCATCACATGTGCTGTGCCTCTTCCTTCTTTTTCCCAGGGGCTGCTGGTGGGGGTGGCTGGATCAAGAGGACGCGGTTCCGATTCTTTATAAGGCTGCTTCTGCACCACCAGGCACCTCTGTGTGCAGAGCCCTTTTTTTTTATTTTTTTTTTTTTGAGACAGAGTCTTGCTCTGTTGCCCGGGCTAGAGTGCCATGGCGTCAGCTTAGCTCACAGCAACCTCAAACTCCTGGGCTCAAGTGATCCTTCTGCCTCAGCCTCCCAAGTAGCTGGGACTGCAGGCATGTGCCACCATGCCCGACTAATTTTTATATATATATTTTTAGTTGTCCAAATCATTTCTTTCTATTTTTTAGCAGAGACGGGGTCTCGCTCTTGCTCAGGCTGGTCTCAAACTCCTGACCTTGAGCGATCCACCCACCTTGGCCTCCCAGAGTGCTAGGATTATAGGCGTGAGCCACTGCGCCTGGCCTGCAGAGCCTTTTTTAGCCAGAGTTTGAGAGGCCTTTGAATTCTTTTCATCTAACCCTTCATTGTAGAGATGCAAAAGGGATTGAAGTGAGTTTCCCAAGCTTATTAGTGGCAGAATTGGAAACAGAGTTCATCTCGCAGTCCTCGGGCTCCTTCCTCCTCACCCCTGTGGCCCCCATTTCACATATTATTTTTGCATTGCCTCCCGCTCTCCCTCCCCTCTCAACCCTCTGGGCGACAGCCGAGGATGCGAGCAGCGTGATTGGGCCACAGCAGGGTGGGCAGGTGTCTTTCCAGGTTCTCCATGACTCTGTTCTCAAGCGGCTGGCCCTGTCCTGATGACTATGTTACATCGCCTTCCAGGCTTGTGGTTGCAGTGGAAGAGGCCTTCATCCACATCCAGCGTCTCCAGGCCGAGGAGCAGCAGAAAGCCCCCGGGGAGGTGATGGACCCCAGGGAGGCCGCCCAGGCCATTTTCCCCTCCATGGCCAGGGCTCTCCAGAAGTACCTGCGCACCACACGGCAGCAGAACTACCACAGCATGGAGAGCATCCTGCAGCACCTGGCCTTCTGCATCTCCAACAGCATGACCCCAAAGGTGCGCTGTCCTGGACCGGCTCTGCGTGTGTCAGCCTGACTTGTCAGTGAGCTTGGCCAGTCACATATTAGGGTGTTACTAGACATGATAAAATCACAAGCTGCTTCTCTAAAACACCAAGTAATAAGAATTAGTGATTCCTACTTATTTTATAGTATCTTATTACATTTGCTTTTTAAACGTGCCTTTCGAAGGCCTCTGGATTCTAGCAGAAGAGAGAATTTCACTGAGAGACAGTATAGAGTAGTGACTGGGGTGCTCTGTGGACTCTAGAGCCCACTTGACTCATTCTAACCTGGCTTCTCCACCAGCGAGCTGTGTAGCTTTGGGCAAGTAGCTTAATGGCTCTGTGCCTCAGTTTCCTAACCTGTAAATTGGGGATAATACTAATAACTACCCATTTGGTTGTTTTGGGAGCTAAAAGAGTTAATTAATGTGAAGTGCTTAAAACAGTACTTATGATAAGGACTGACTAAATAGCTATTATTATTATTAACAGTAGAAGTAATGCCATTAGGCATTTTGGATATTGTGAAATTCATTTTGCTGAATGGTCTTTTGGATTATATTAGCACACTTTTAGGGCTATTACAAGAAATAGCTATATATCTAATAGAGGGGTGTGGCCACGTGGGCAGACTGGAGTTAGGAGGCATGCGACTTCTGTAAAGAGAGGCGGGTTTAAATCCTGGTCCCACCACTTAACTGGTTTGAGACCATGCACAGGTCACTCCACACTTGTTTCAAATTGGGGATCATAGTAATATCTACCTGATAGGGTTGTTGTGTAAAAATTATTAATACATTAAATATGGCAACACAGCATATAAATCATATAGTAGAAAATAAATGAATTTGGCACGTAGCATGCATGTAACATTTGGTAGCTACTGTTTATAATAAGGACCGTGTTCTTACTTTGCACCATATGTGTGTCCTACTGGTTACGTGGTCAATCACTAGCAACCCTAAGGAAAGAATACAGAAATATTCAGTAAGAAACCATAAGGTCTTCTGTAATCTTTGACTCACTAATCTCCCACATAGGAAAAGTATTCAGCACAATCAGATATATACAGGAATATACACAAAGATGGTTTTTGTAAAATAAGCTGTAATAACTCCAAACTGGAAGTAAATTGAAACTGTAACAGTGGCTTATAGATTATGGTATATCACCTTTTGAATCATGGAAAAAATCTTTGTTAGAATATTAAGGTACAAAAAGCAGAATGCAAAAAGGTATGAACACTATGGTTGCAAAGGAGGAAAATACGTGTGCATTAGCAAAGGGATGGCTTGTACCATGTAGAAGGAAAATTGTTTTCCTTTTTTTCAAGGCTTTTAAGTTTCCTGGTTGCTTTCTGTTTCATTTAAAAATGTTGTACTTTTCTGAATTAAAAATAATAGCTGTTATTTATATAAAAACATAAACATTTAAGCAAAGTATAATGTGGAAGGTGAAGTTTTCTTCCCCCTCAAACAGTTCTTACTGATAAGGAGTTGGTGTATGTTCTTTTAGGTGTATGTCTGTATGTTTTTAAAAGCTGAAATGGGAAAACAACCGAAATGGGATCATATTCTCTCTCTCTCTTCCTCTATATATGTATTTGTATGTCTCTTTTTTTTTTTTAACCTAAAGCTATCCCTTGGCTGTCTTTTCATGTCCGTAAATATAAATCTAACTCATTCCGTTAATAGCTGCATTTTACTGTACCAGACCAATTGCCTGTGGATGCACATTTGGATTAGGGTTTTCATTAGTCAGAGTGAGGGCTGGCTGTTTTGATAATCAAATGTTATTGGAGCATGGCCACTCCCTTCATTTACATATGACCCACGGCTGCTCTCACTCTGCACCAGCAGAGCTGAGTAGCTGTGACATAGTATGGCTTAAAAAACCGAATATATTTACATTTATAGAAAAGTTTGCCAACCCCTAATCTAAACAGTATTATAGTGAATACTTCTTTACATAAGTATTTGTGCAAGTATTTCTGAAGGATAAATTTCCAGTAGAGGAACAGCTGCACCAAAGTTATAGATCTGCCAAATTGTCCTTCTAGGAGGTGTTACCATTTTATACTTTTTGCCTCTTGTGCATGGGGCTTTTTCTCTCTCCATATAATTGGCATCTTTGCACATCATTCTTTTTGATCTTTGTCCATCTAAGAGGAGGAAATGTTTTTAAATAATTTTAATTTATATTTCTTTAGTTATTTATGTGACAGAAGATTTTTTCATGTTAACTTTCCATTAATATTTATTCTATAAATTATTAGTTTCATTTCTCTAATCATTGAGTTATTTCTTTTTTTTTATGATTCGTAAGTGCTGTTTTTATATTAGAAGTGTGAAAGTAGGCAAGGCTCTATTTTCTGCCTTGCAGTAGATGCCACGCGGATCAGAAATAATATACCTGGCCATAGCAGTGAGGTGTGGGTGGAAGGGGAGACTGCTTAGAAACTGTCCTTGACTCTGTCTGGGACCAGGTGGATATACCCCAGTACGTTTCCATCAGTATTACTGGCTGACTCTTTTTTCCTTTTCTCACAGCTAAGTCAGTGTATTTATTAATATTTGATTGAATTCACGTGTCTTGAACTCATAGGATGTGCCAGACACATTGGAAATTCAAATTTAAAAAAACATAGCCCCTGCCCTTCAGGAGAGTGAAGTCTAGTGTGAGGAGTGGACGAGCAAGTCAGCAAGAATTGTTCAGGAGGTAAAACGTCACACGAGAGTTGATGATCGTAGTGGCTTGGAGCGGGACATGGTAATCTGCCTGAGCGCTGCAGGGGAAGTGGTTTGAGAAGATTTGAAGGGCGAGGAGGAACGAGCTGAATGACAGGGTTAGCAGGAGGAACGGCACGTGGGATGGCGTAGCTCAGTCGGGAGGGAAAGTGTGCATTGCCATCGCGCGGTCGGTTCAACATAAAATAATCACCGCTCACTCACATCCAGGCATTGCTGTGACTGCTTTCTGAGAGGTAACCCTTCCGTCTTTACAGCAGCCCTGTGAGTCAGGTAGTGTTACCATCTCCACTTACAGAGAGGGTAGATAACTTGTGCAAAGTCACAACCAGGAAGTGGGAGAGCCTGCAGTTTCGTTCCTGCAAGTCTATTCCCCTGTCTGTTCAGGTCACATTCACTGAGTGCGTCTTCGGGCCTGGCACTTGCCCGGGCCCTGAGGAACTTTCAGTTCGGGAGGAGGAGGTAGAGGAACATGTCTAGTGGGGCCTGTACCCATGGAGGGGGTGAGGCATCAGCGATGGCTTCCATGCAAACGCTGATGGCGGCCACCCCACATTCCCTCTCCTCTGCGGTTACCACCACCCTCACCCTCCGGTTGGAAATTGTCAAAGGAGAAGAAGGAAGTCCAAGAAGTCTTCTCTCCCCAAGGATGACTCAGTTGTGAAGGTCCAGTGGGAATTCACCGTGATAATCTGGGCTCCGCTCTAAGGTCTTGGTCTATTTGAAAAACATTTTTTGTAGGTATAGGAAAGGGAAGCCGCGGGGCAGGACTTCCTTAGAGTGGGTGATTCTTCCCTGATATCCCTTCTCCTCTGCTTTCAGGCCTTCCTAGAACGTTACCTCAGCGCGGGCCCCACCCTGCAGTATGACAAGGATCGCTGGCTCTCGATGCAGTGGAGACTCGTTAGTGACGAGGCTGTGACTAACGGATTACGGGATGGGATTGTTTTCGTCCTTAAATGCTTGGACTTCAGCCTTGTGGTCAACGTGAAGAAAATTCCATTCATCTTACTCTCTGAAGAGTTCATAGACCCCAAATCTCACAAATTTGTCCTTCGCTTACAGTCTGAGACGTCAGTTTAAAAGTTCTATATTTGTGGGTTTATATTAAAAAAAGAAGAGTATATATAGATATATAGATATATATATATATGTATACCAGAGGGGTGTCCTTTTTTTATTCTTCGTTGCTGACTGAGACTGGCAGATGATAGACCAGTATCCTTTGACCATCTGCACTTTATTTGGAAGGAAGCAGGGGATGTCCACCCTGAAAAAAAGTGACTGATGCCATCTGACTTTTATAAATGAGACTTCTCAAGAAGCCGTTCCCTGGAGTTTCTGTTACAGCTGTAAACCAAAGAGGAGCTGGTGCATTCTTGGGAGCCTCGCCTTGCAACAATCAATTCCTGCCTTTCGTCCAGGACCACGTCCCCCATTGCTTCTGGTCAACCCACTTGTAGATTTCTAGGGTACACATCTTTATTCTCTTTCAGGAAACCAGTCACTGCACGTCCACATTGGTATTTGTGTATGTAAGTGTCCAGTACCACATCAGCCACGAATGTCGTGGGCAGTTCAGGAAATGCCTGCCTTCATCTTTGTTCTTTGTTGCCTTAGGTTCTTCAGAGAAAGATCATAACAAAAAATGTGCACTGTCAGTTTACAGCTCTTAAGTGATTTGATTTTTTTTTTTCCCTTCAAAGAGAAAACCTACCTGCCCCATTTCTGATCCTGCCCCTCTACTGTCTGGAAGCAGGTAGCCCCTTCCTAGCCCTGTGACTGCCCTCCCGGTCTCTACTCCCTCCCACCCCCACCTGGCTAGCAGCCCTGGCCGGGGGAGCTCAGCCTTTCGGAACCCACAGGGACCTGGCCGTCCACATGTGCCCTCAGGCTCTTTGCACTGCTGCAGTTCAGTCCCACGGATTGCTCCCACAGTGACGTGTGGAGTGCCCACCAGGTGGAACACGGGGAGAGCAAGTCAGTCCAGATGCCCTTCTCAGGCTGCAGTAGGAGCCACACCCTGCCCAGTTCTCCGCACCAACCAGGAGAGGACCAACACTGTGACTCTGGGGCTGGTGGGTGCAGCTTGGAGCCATGTAATTTCCTGGGGAGATAAGTTCCCATAAAGCTCATAGCAAGCTGCCCTGCCGAAGGGGACCAAATAATGCCAACCACACTGGCAACTACTGCTGTCCAGTCCCTGTGTTTTCTGACCATCACTGTGCAGCTCATCACCTCTGCCACTTACTACCAGGAAAGGGGCTTGTTTAGCTTCTGACATGTAAATTACTTGCTTGTTAGTAAAGTGGGGATAAGGAAAGTGGACACCCTGCGAGTTTGTGAAAGGGAGAGTAGAGAGCCAGTCTTGTCGAGAGTGGTTCCTCCGTGATCTGTTTCTTAAATGCAGCTGGTTTCAGTGGGCTTTCCCCTGGTCCTGGGGAACAGGCGCTGCCAGTGCTGTGGGCAGAGGAGCCGTCCTGGGGTGGGGCCCTGCTATAGGGGAACCCCATAAGGAGTCACATCTAGACACCTTGCAGGGGGTGTCTATACCTCCTTTTGCCTTCCTGCATCAGCAACAAAACTTTTAGACGTATTTACTCCTGCTTTTCCCAGTGTTTAGGGTAATCGGTTACCTTGTGTTCGTAAAGGATGACACTGTCAAAATGCTCCTTGTACATGCGTGTGTACCCTTACGATTTTACATATTCCACAAGTGGTACAGTATCGTATCGTCATTTTTAAATCAGAATTGGCTTTGGATATTTGTAATACACCTGTACCTGAAAAATTAAACACCATTCTTGAATCAGCAGCCTTCAGCTCAAAAAGATATATTGGAAAAGGAAGGGGAAACCCAGGGGTGTGGCACAGAGCCAAGATGTGCTATTTAACTACATGGTTTCGTTTATGAAAAACACATACCATGTAACCATGGTGCTTTTATTCTTCTTAGTTTTTGCCTTTAGGTCCCTTCAAACTGAAAATTCCTTATGAATGTCTTTCTCAGGAAATATTTGGGGAGATAGGGTAAGGGGTGGTGAATGTGTGTGAGACTTTGGTTGTGTTAGAGGCTGCTCCAGCATTAATATGGTGCAGTTGGAAGTGCCATAAATGTATGTGCATATAGTTAATATTCATCTGCATTCTAAAATACTGTGCTTCCAACCATATCTTAAATTACCTGTCCAGAAGGGGCCATGGTTAGATTCATTTGCTTTAGCATGTGCATTCCCAGCAGGGTGAAGAAAGGCTTAAATTAAAGAATTTATTTTCTCTCCCCCAACCCCCATCTTAGTATAGAAGAATGTCAGACTTTCTGAAATTATTGTCTCTATTTTAAATTGAGTATTGATTTTTTTACATTGACTTTGTATTGCGTCCTTTTTGAAAGAATAATAAAATAAAATGCAGGATCTTTGTAAAGCCTTTGCACTTTCAAGCTCTTAATAGTTTGAGTTACTGGTGCAGTGGAAACAATGTAAATGACATTAAAAAAACTTAAGGTTTCAGAAAGCTGCATCACACAATTGAACACAATCATTTTCATTTCAGTTCTTGGAACCAGTAGGCTAGTCTTTTTAAAAGGGGATAAACTGTGCCCTAAGGCTAGTAGAATATAAATTCATATTATAGGAGACAGGATTTCATTTGCCTTAGATGCTTATAGATTTTCTGTAATTTTCAACCTAAGTTATTAAAATTAAAACATTAAATGTTAAAGAAAAGAACTTAATGAAGAGTATATGTCTGAGATTGCTCTCTTTTCCTGATGTTTTAACCAGTAGATAACCTGTTCTTAATTGTGGACTTTTGAAGATATGACAATTTTTAATAGTCCATGAACTGAATGTTTAAAAAGTCTGCATTCTTAGAAGGGATTTTAAGCTGTGTAGTTCATCCATCCTTTGCATTATCAAAACGGTAGGTCAAAATTCATAATACTTTTGCCAAAGTATATAAAGTAAGCCCTAGAGAAAATGCTTGCCCGACAGTTTTTTTCCCAACTGTTAACCTCCCTTTCTCCCTCTCTGTCCGTCCCTTTTGAAATCTGCATAGAGGACAGATTGTTCACAGCAAAAGATGAGATATTTATCCTATTGTAGTTCATTGCCTGGATTTGGGGCTCCGTTTTTAATGGGGTGGCTGGCTGTGCTGGTGCGGGGTAGGGATAGGTGCTCACCCACCCCACTCCTTACCAGAGGGGTGAGCTCTCATTGTGTCCCATCTTCACCAGTGTATGTGTTTACACAACAGCTGAGCTCTGTGGGATGCCACTGGTGTATTGAACTGACAGAAATTGATTGCCCTGCCCTTCCAACCCACGGCTGAGTGAGGGTTCTAGCCACTCAATGAAACCGACAAATTGGAGTCCCTGGTTCTTCAACCTGGGCGCTGCTATGTAAGGCTCCCTAAATGGGGATGCCTATTGGTGGGTATTTGATTCCATATATGTGAGCATTTCTCCGTTAAACATCTTAACATCCACGTTATCTGTAGGAGATAGGTGTGTGTCTCAGCAGATACGTGTGATCGTGTATATGGCTGAGTGTAGGGGAGTGTATGTGTTTCTACTATGTCCTAATGCTTGGGAGATTTCCAAATAGCTCCTGTCTTTGAGACGTTATTCTAAAGCCAATGACTTCTCCCTCCCCTACTTTATTCCTTTCCCTCACTTGCACTTGCTCTCCCCGCCCCCAGTAAATGACCTTAGCACAGCAGTGTCTTCTGAGAGCCTGCTGTCCTGAAGGCATGTCCATTAGGCTCCTTGCTTTAAAACACGAGGACCCGGCCGGGCGCGGTGGCTCACGCCTCTAATCCTAGCTCTCTGGGAGGCTGAGGCAGGCGGATTGTTTGAGCTCAGGAGTTCGAAACCAGCCTGAACAAGAGCGAGACCCCGTCTCTACTAAAATTAGAAAGAAATTAATTGGACAACTAAAAATATATAGAAAAAATTAGCCGGGCATGGTGGCACATGCCTGTAGTCCCAGCTACTCGGGAGGCTGAGGCAGAAGGATTGCTTGAGCCCTGGAGTTTGAGGCTGCTGTGAGCTAGGCTGACGCCATGGCACTCTAGCCCGGGCAACACAGTGAGATTCTGTCTCAAAAAAAAAAAAAAACTAAACCCAAATGATGTCAAACAAGAAGCTCAGCCCATTTGTTTTCTTTCTGTCAAAGCTCCAGGAAATCACCCTACATTTGGACGGTTGGTACTATCTTAATTTACGAAAAAAGAAGAACTGCC
>CAUYSK010048832.1:0-16341 GCA_963575035.1 Avahi laniger | reverse complement strand
ATTACCTGTCGTGATATCTTCCATCTCATCTTGAGGTATGTGGAAACAACCCAAGTGCCCGTCAATCCATGAGTGGATTACTAAAATTTGGTATATGTTTACAATGGAATATTACTCAATCATAAGAAACGACAGTGATCTAGCACCTCTTATATTTTCCTGGATTAAATTTAAGCCCATTATCCAAAGTGAGGCACCACAAGAGCAGAAGAACGGGATCCATTTGCACTCGCCATCAAATTGGTACTAACTGATCAACACTAGGGTGATCACATGGCAGAAATACTCTCTAGGGATTAGGGGGATGGGGGGCAAATCTACAACTAAAGGACACGGGGAGCACTAAAGGGAGGGAAGGGCACGCCTTTGACCCACATTTGGGTGAGGCAAAGACATAAAGTGTAACTAGAATGTTTGTACCCTCACAATACCCTGGAATAATAAATTAAAAAAATTAAAGAAAAGAGTGACCGAGGTCTGTGGTCTCGACAAGAGCAGTACTCACTACGGTGGAGCTTGGGGCTGCTTGGGTTGAAGGAGGAACGCTAACGTCAAGGCAGCAACCCTCTGAGTCTGGCTGGCCCTGCGGGGATGAGGAACCTGCTGGGGGTGGCTCTGCGATTCCTGATGTGCCCAAGCCCTGTTGATCTGACAGCACAGAGAAAGTGTACCGTGATATACTCTCATTCTTCAATTGTCATATCTGACTCAAAACTAGAGTTTTATTAACTTAAAATTATTTTTTCTAGATGAGTTTTGGAGCTGAATTTCATTACTCTGCAGTAATCTCTGGTAAGTATGAAAACTCATGCACATAAAAACCCTATGGAGTAAGGCAAATATTTTATTTCACATCTCTTCAAAATAATGAGGATTTCATGAGACCAAATGATTTACATTTCCCTTAATACCACTGTCAGATTTTGAATTAGGGTATTATATAAGCTTTTCAGCTTCCCCCCAACACACACACTTTGATTGGTTGTTGAACAAAGAATGCACTTTATAATGGATTCTTTAAAAATGTTTTAAATAACAGGAAACCCTAAATGCTTAGATGCTAATGTGAATTTCATTTTATAAAAATGATTAATCTTTTTATTCTATTCTGAAAATGCATTTGCTGAGCATGTTTACCATATTTTGTGCTATATGCAAACATGTGTGTCATAATAATTTATTCTATATAGAGCTCAAAATCTGTGAATTTATATCTATAAACAAAGAAATTGCCATTATGTTCTCTAAAGAGACTTGAATAAATAACTCATAATGTTTTTAACATCATCAATGATATTTTAATGAGGAAAAAATTTATTGAAAATGGTTTTCTCTTGTTATTTAAAATTGGCAAATTACTGACTCTTTGAGATATCTTTAGTCACAGAATTGTGCCAATGTGTACAATGCTTTGCCCATATGTACTGAGGATGTAAAGTCAATATTGTCACAGATTCTTCATGGTTTTGAAAATCTCTATAATTTTCAATGAGAAAAAATAATGATTCTCAGTGAATAAAGAGAAAAAAATAAACTTTAATTGACAAACTTGGAGAAGAAAGATGCAAGAAAGATTAAACAATAGAAGAGAGTTTCTATTCAAAATATACTGATGAAGTTTTATTCCTTATGAAGTCAAAGTATAAAGAAACGAAGTTAAGTTCTAAAATGAATATTCAGGGTGGGACATGGTGGCTCACACCTGTAATCCCAGCACTCTGGGAGGCTGAGGCAGTAGGATTGCTTGAGGCCAGGAGTTTGAGACCAGTCAGAGCAAGACTGAGACCCTGTCTCTCCCAAAAATAGAAAAATTAGCCGAGCATAGTAGTCGTGCACACCTCTAGTCCCAGCTACTTGGAAGGCTGAGGCAGGAGGATCTGTCAAGCCCAGGAGTTTGGGGTGACAGAGTAAGACTCTGTCTAAAAAAAAAAATTAAAAAAATGAATATTGAAGAAAAAAATTCTAGTAATTGTGCTATACCAATATGATAAAGGCAAACGAAAGTAAAATAGTAGAATTAATACAGAAATTTTCCTGCTTTAGGGTGTACTTGAATTTTTCAGCCCTCTAATATTTCCATGTAGTTGAATCATATTGATCATTTGATTGAAGTTTGGAGTTGGGAAGAAAACATTACAGATAATACATTTCAAATTATTTTATCATTCACATAACACATTTCTGAGCAATTTCACATGCCAGCTATTAGAGAAGTTATAGTCTCCAAATACGGAAAATCAAGTAAATAAAGATTTTATAATAACTTGATAAATGCCGCAGTGATAGTAGTTAGAGGAAATGAGACAGGAAAGAAAGAGTATGCACAGTGCTGAAGATCAGGAAACACCGCACAGAAAGGTGACAGCTTCAGTAAATTTAGAAGGACATGCGGAGGTCAGACAAGGGCAAGAGGGAAGTGGTACGACAGGCAAGGATAGAAAACAACATGTAGAAAACGTTGCACATCTTGGAATCAGCAAATTGCTCTGTGTGTCTAGAACGGTAGGAAGGGTGAGTGCTGTATCTGGAAGGCCCTTCACGTCATGCTAAGAAGCTTGAGGTTAGTCACTAAAGCGAGCAAGTAATGATAAAGAGTTTTATAAAAACATTTTGACATTAAGTTCAAAGAAATTAAAATTAGACGTAAAGGCAGGTATGTAATAATTTAGTCAAAGAATAAAAAGTCTTAATTAAAGGCAGTTGGAAATGGAGAAAAGGAAGACACTGCATGTACACTTGTATTTCTACATACATTTGCAAATGCATGTATACACACAAACATCAGCCGGGTAGGATCCTGCTAGGTAAAACTTAAAGTAAGGTATTACTCTTACTCACTTAAAACTCACATTCATCTGAAAGTAATAACCCCAAAAAGCATAAAATTACTATATATTTTTTATAAAATCATATGCTGTCATCTCTATATTTGCTACAGAATTAAGTTCATAAAATATTTTACATTATTTCAATACTGATCTCTATTCATTAGTCTTTCTAGAGAACATAGACATATTGATTTCTTTTTTTTAAAGTAAAATCTTACATAATTCTATGTAGTTTTCCAGCTTGATTCAGACTTATCTGGATATAAAACACATATAATAAAACTATGGGGCTCAGGAGCTTTTAGCAAAATAGCAGAAACTAGAGTTCCTTTGGAGCCATATCCAGGCACCTGAAATGATGCTACAGTGACAGTGAGCAGGGTCCAAATGACAGAGGTGGTGTTAGATGTCAACACCTGTTATATCTGATAGGTGACTGGCAGCTGGCTGTGAGAGACATGCCTTCTGGGCCAATGGATGAAAAGTGTGAGATTTGGTGATTCAGAGACAGCATCCACCAGCAGTGAATGGGTTTCTAACTATCCGTACAGGGGGCCCACAAATATGGTGAATGGGTACATGAGCCAGAAGTGGTAGGGAGTGGACTGGTGGAGGGCGGGCAAAATCACAGGGGCTGTAGCTTGGAGTAAATGAGAATTTCTGCACCAGAAACTGTTTAGCTTGGAGAGATTAGTGTTATTGCTATACTGAGGAAAAAAAAATCATTCTCTCTGTTCCTTTAGTTTTTATCTTTAAAATAGTTTTCAAAGATCATATTGTGTCTACTCTTTGCTTTGCAAATCATGCAATGGCCTTTGTTCAAAACCAATAAAATTCTTACTTGCCTATGAATTGTTAAAGACAGGAATAGGTCATTGAGAAACAATGAGCAATCTCTTTGAAGGGGACCTTTTAATATTCTCTGGGTCTTTTGGAAAAGTTAAGTGGGGCCATGGACATTCCTAACTGGAAGTAAGAGAATAAATTAAATGTCCTCTTTGATTTGCTCTTTAACTTATTTAATGTAAAATTTTATAATGCTGAACCAGCCTTAAATTTCATGGAAGTGAATAATTCCTTTTAATTGGTCTTCTCAACTGTTGGATTTTGGCTTTGATTTGGGCTGTTGAGAACGTCAAGATTTTGGCCTATGGATACACATTGTTGTATTGCCAGTGACTTCCCCATTCATCTCATTGCCGTTGCTCTGTCTGATCATTTGCAGATACTGCAGGTACCAAGTGCACATGTGATATTTCATCAAACTGGTCCTAGATTTTTACAATGTGGGTTTTGTCAGACCTCAATTTGCTAGTGGTTTGATAATCCTAAAATTTCCATTTACTTGAACAAGGATATGACTCAGAAAAAGTTATTCAATATTACACTGAGGAGTACAGAAATTAAGACAGATTCATATACTTGGAGGTCACAGAACGCCAGTGTCTTAGTGTGATTTTCAGTGCTATAACTGAATACCATAAACCGGGTAATTTATAGGTCTCTCTTCCTCTTTTAAAGGCACTAATGTGATCATAGGGGGCCCAACCACATGACTTTATCTAATCCTAATTATCACTCAAAGGCCTCGCCTCCAAATACCATTAGCATATGATTATGGGGATAAAGTTTCCAATATATGAACTTTTGGGAAACACATTCAAACCACAGCAGCCAGAATACTGGTTCTATGAATTTGAAGGTGAACATTAAGCCTGTTAAACTGTTAGCAAGAAACATCCATCATGCAAAAGGCCTAACTTAGAGAATTTCTATCTAGTCTTAAGTTGGAGAAAAGACCTGAAGTCAACAAACAGATGGAAACTAGCTAAAATAATTAAACATTAAGAACTTAATCCCTCTTTATACAACTGCACAGAATGTTAGACCACACGTTTGACCAATGAGATCAGGCAAAGAGAGATATGCATTTCTGCTCACAATAATCTATATATTTAATATATTCAAACTACTCCTGAACAAAGATGTGGACCTAAGATATCACTATGGTAAGAGTAATTTTATTTTATATCATTTTTGTTCTGCAAAATATGCCTGCAGAGAATTTGGAGTCCTAAAAGTAATTATTCTGTTATTACTTGCTCAGTATTTTTTATTTTGGTTCAAATATGAAGAACACTTCTTTAGTTAAATCAATTTAGTAAATTTAGCTGTCAAATTATAAAGGATACAGAAAGAAATATAGTTTTTATTATTCAAAAAGGTGGCCCTGAATAAATATTCTGTCTATGTCATTGGTAGGGAAGTGCATTTTTCTATGACTCTAAAATAGTAATGACTAACGGTGGACTAACACATCCAGAATATCTAATTTGATTTATATAATTCAAATAATTTTAGAAGTATTAAGAATGGCCAAGTGGCAAGTCTAGCAGCAGTTCTTAAGTTACTGACAAGTCTAGCTAATAAAAAGGAAAACATAGTGACTGTTGTACTACTTCCTCACTATCAAGAACATTCGTTATCCTTTATTTGTGTATACCGAGCTCAACATTTATCATAGACCATTTGTTCACTGGCCATTAAATATATCATGGCACTCACATAACAATTTTGGAAACCAGAGAAAAACAGAATATAGAAAATAAAAATCACATGAACAAGATTAGGCTGAGATGGTGGACAAGATGCAGCGCACACATGCTGCTCTCAAGGAGAGGATCAGAAGTTGCAAGTATATGCCCACCTACACATGGACCGTCTTGGGGAGAGCATGGTGAATCATCAGAGAGGTGATGGGAGATACTCAGAGTGAAGGAGAGTATGATCCATTCGCCAAGAAATTATTCCATAACATTGAGAAGAAGGAGGGAATCCTCTCTAACTCATTCTATGAAGCCAGTATCACCTTGATACCAAAGCCAGGAAAGACCACAACAAAAAGTAAAAACTACAGACCAGTAGTCTGAGTTCAAACTGAATTCAGCAGCACATCAAAATGATAATCCACCATGATAAAGTGGGTTTCATCCTGGGGATGCAAGGATGGTTCAACATAGGCAAATCAATAAATGTGATTCACCACATATAAACAGAAACAAAAACAAAAGACCATATGATCATCTCAATAAATGCGGGAAAGCATTCCATAAAATCCAGCATCCTTTCATGTTGAAAACCCTCAACAAACTAGGCTTAGAAGGAACATATCTAAAAACTATAAAAGCCACATATGACAAACCCACAGCCAACACCATATTGAGTGTGGAAAAGTTGAAAGCATTCACTGTAAGAACTGGGACAGTACAATTCACAATTGCAAAGACATGGAATCAAAGTAAGTGTCCATCAATACATGAGAGGGGAAAGAAAATGTGGGGTGTGTGTGTGTATGTATATATATATATATATACTACAGAGTATTATCCAGCCATAAAAAGTAATGAAATAATGCCATTAGAAACAACTTGGATGGAGCTGGAGACCATTATCTTAAGTGAAGCATCTCAGGAATGGAAAATAAATACAACATATTCTCATGGATGCAAAAAAACTTTAAGGACCTTAGAAACTAAGAGAGGAAAAGCGTGGAAGGGGGAGGGATAAAAACTTACCTATTGGGTACAGTGAACACTGTCCTTGTGGTGGGCACACTGGAAGCCCTGACTTCAGCATTATGGAGTATATCCATATAACAAAAACTTTTGTGTTCCCTTAGTATTTTGAAATTTAAAAATAAAATAAATAATTTTTTATAGCAGCTGACTCTAATAGATGCAGTCTTTGTATCACATCTTTACCAATAATTTAGTTAGAATATTTTTAATAGCATTATCTTCCTCTAATAAAAAGTATTTGTAACATACATATCCATGAGTTCATAATGATATAAATAAACAGTTGAATAAATAAATAAATGGAGAAGGGGCTTGTAAATTTCCCACTCGGAAGAATTACTAATAATTTATGTAGGTACCCTAGCCCTTAAGAAAAGAAAGCCTAACTTCCCATTTCTTAAGTGTGGGCTAGGCATAGTGACTTCCTTCTAAAATGTATGGTATAGCAGGGCAGGAGGAAGAGTAACTTTATGGTGGAAAAATCTGACAAATATCAACTCCTCCAGGTAATCAAGATAAACCTTGATAATGCTAAATCATGCTGATAATATATACCCTTGATGTGACGTGATGAAGATGGCACTTTACTTATATGGGCTTCCTCCCAAAACAGAAAACCCTAGTCTCATGATGAGCAACAACTCAAATAAATTCCAATAAAAGGGCATCCTACAAAACACCTGACCAGTACCCCTCATAACTGTTAAAATCAAAACCAAAAGAAATCTGAGAAACGGTCACAGCCAAGAGGACCCTAAGGAGACATGATGAGTAAATAAAATATGGTACCCTGGATGACCTTCTGGAACAGGAGAAGAACATTAGGTAAAAACTAGAGAAATCTGAATAAAGCATGCTAATAATAATGTATCACTATTGCTTGATTAATTTTCACAAAAGTGTCGTGCTAAAGCAAGATGTTAATAATAGGAAAACTGAGTGCAGGGTAAATGTACCATCTACTCAATTTTTCTATAAATTTAAAACTGTTGTAAAAATGAAGGCCATTTAAAATAAAATAAAAAAAACACATTGCACACACATTAAATTTAAAAAATTCATTCGAACGTATGACCTGGTGTGACTTGAGATCTTACCAATGGAGTAAGTAAACATTTTCAAAATTCTGATATAGAAATTAATGAATGCATGAAACTGCTAATTAATATCAAGTAAAATAAAAATTAGTTACGTGAGATTGAATATCTGATGATGTTTTTATGACTTTTATTTGAAGCATTGTTTGTCCTTCACTTAAATGTTTTGTTTTCCAGATTTAAGGACATTTTTTCCCTCTTAAGCTATCTACAGTTTATAGCAATTTGATAAGATACACTCTCATGAACAAAAATAAAAATATTTACTTTACCTAATTACTCCAAAATTTGGAAAGCTACTTTTGAATAGTCTTATTTTATGACAATATAGTTGAACAATAATACTTCAATACTTACTTAACATAGTGCTCCTTAGATCATGAACTTTAGGCCAGAAAGTATGCATTATTTACAAGTTAGCAATGGCATATTTTGCCCCAAATTTTTACTGAAAGAGTGAATGTTCTTTATAGTACATAAAACAATTATCCTGAACTTTAAGACAGAAGATATCTAAGCTTTGGAAAAAACTTTTAGCTCTTCTGAATTTTTTTTAATTTCAGGAAATTATGGGTGTACAAATATTTTGTTTACATGTTATGACTTTGCCATAACCCAGCCATGATTTGAGACCTGCCCTTCCCCCACTACAAAGCTTATATACATTAAAATTGTGCTCTTGGTGGTCATGAATTTGAATGTTACAGTGCAATTAAATATTAAACTGAAAGCATTATGTAGATAGAAAATTTTATGATAATTCAACTTTATGTGGTGGCTAGCAGTCCATTTGTCACAATCACTTGCCAAACTATTCTGATAAATGCTAACAGTATAGACCAGTTCCGATGCACTCATTTTCATCTCTTCTGCAGTATATTTCTTATAAATATTTACTTCTTTATTGTTCAAAAATAGCTACCTTGCAATTAGTTTAATTAAATATAGTAAGGATGAGTTTAGACAAAGAGGATGTAATGAATTAAGGAGAGCGAAAGTTTCATTGTTATCCTAAATGTCACTTTTTAAATTCTTATTTATGAGATTGCTGTAAGACTGTTGTTTCTTTTTTGTCGTTAGTGCCTTTTATACCATTCATAGCACCTTTTAAAAGATGAATAAATGCTGGATGATGACAATGATGAGGATGATAGAATTATATGATTTATCTAACTCCTACAACTTAGAAAATACGTTTGTGTTTGAAGGATCCATGTCTACAACTGCCATTGATAAGCTCTACGGTCTAATGGCTCATTTCCAAATCATGCTGTTAGCAACAGAAGGCAAAGTTCCAAAAGACTATGGAAATTATTCAATATGGCAATATGGGTACCTCAGAGTACCTTAATTCCTTTTTTTTTTTTTTACCATGAAAACTCCATTTTCCATCAAGACATTCAGAATCCTCGTAACTTCCTCCTGTGCTGAAATCTGAACCAAAGAAAGAATGCACTATCACTGCAGGATTAGCTGCAGTTTAAGATTTTCAATTAACTCTGGGATGAGAGGATTTGGCCACATTGGGAAGAATTTTAACCATCGCTGAGCAAGTCAGGAAGGCATATTTTGGAAGCAGGGATCTAACTGTCTAAAATCTCATCTAGGCAACAGCATATTCTGTGCCCTTCTGAGTCTGACTCTGTTGTTCCTGTTACTCAGCACATCATTTTTAGGACTGGAAATGTCCTTGACCCTGGAAAAATAAGCAAAGTTCCAAAGTATCATATCTTCACAAAAATGAGGTTTATAATGAAATTCCTTCTTATAGTACTTCAATATGTATGTTATTGTAAGATTTAATCAGCATATTTTTAAAGCATGGTGAGATCTTTTTAAAATGCCAGTAAACCAATAAAAAATGTATTTTGTTACTTGCCTTGTTCTATCAATATTACAAAATAGAAAAAATATCTTTTGATATTAGAAGAGAAGAAGTACAGGAGGGCCTACTAAATGCTTTATGACAGAATAATGCAAATATATCAAATTAATTCATGAAAGCAAGTAGTTTTACAATGCAAGTCATAAAAATCATACTTGATGAACAGCACTTGTTCAGAATTAATGTTCACATTTTCACAAA
This sequence comes from Avahi laniger, assembly GCA_963575035.1. NCBI lineage: Eukaryota > Metazoa > Chordata > Mammalia > Primates > Indriidae > Avahi > Avahi laniger. The sequence goes on along the minus strand of CAUYSK010048832.1, from coordinate 6,752 downwards.
GTTGTGTCTGTCATTTAGATTGAGGTGATTTCACTTTAGATTTGCCAGTTCACTTAACCTCATGATTCTCTTTTATAATGTTTTGCCATTTTTCAAATTTTCAATTTCTATACTGTTCTTTGGCAGTGATGATTCACTGCCTAGGAAAGTACTGGAATATGTGATATTATATCACAAGCAAAATTTTCACATTACTTGATATTTTTCTTTGTAATGGTCTATTACCTAAAACTTTCATACAAACTTTACTCTTTTGGGTCATTTCTAAATTTAACTGTTAAATTAGAGGTTATTCTATTTATTTAATACTATTCATTTCATCTTCCAATATGGAAAAAAAATCAATGGACTATTTGAAATAAACTTGTGATAACTGATCTTAAAAACCAAAATAATTATTTGTAGTATTGAGACTGGAAAGGGAGAAGGAAACAGAGTTGTTTATAATTTAGTTATATCCAAATGTTTCACTAATTATAGTTGGCTAGTATGAGTCATAATGAAAAACAAACCATTGTCATTTTAGGACACATAGACAAATAGAAAATCTTATAATGTTTGACTTATTAGCTGCCATATTTTCTTATTGATTTTTGATGGGTCAATTTTTGCCTGATTACTTATCTCTGCAAATTCTACTAAAGAGTGAGTAGTCCCTTTCTTTCAATTCCTTAGTTTCAGGATACTCAAGTGCTCAACAAACACAGAACCAGAAGAAAAATACTCCTTGAGATGTACCTTAAATAAATACACTTTTATTAAAAGAGCATTTTAGAATGAAGCTACCTTAGTCTTCAGTTTCAGATGAAACCCACAAGTATAGATTCCACATTTCAAAATGGGAATCAACCTATCATAAGTCTTTGTAAGACTTGCAAAGGTTGTTTCTGAAAATACTGTTATCTTATGATAGAGGATGAAAAGGCTAAGAGTTGGAGATTAGGAAAACGATTATTTTTTCTTGTTTCTTTTCTTTTTTTTTTTTTAACAAAAGCTATTTCCATACTGTGAGTTCACTTTCCTGCCCAAAACCCAGAGGAAGGAGCTTCAGTGTGACAACTGACATAGTTTGGCATTTGTTCCCTAGAGTTGCAAAGACATAGCCAATGTTCAACTCACACCTGAGAAACAAACACATAAGAAGTTGGCTGTCTAACTTGTGATAAAAGGAAAACAAGAGATGTCAGAAGTATGCATTTTCAGACTGTGTCACGTCAAAGGTTGTGTGAGTGCCTCCCACGGGCCATGAGTGAGAGGAAGCCAGCATGGCGTTGCCATGGGTCCTGTCTAGAACAGGCATCAAGGAGAACAATTAGAAATATAATAAGCACGAGAAAGAGAAAGAGGAGGAGGAGGAGAAGGAGAGGGAACAGCAGCTGAAAATGTACTGGCAAAACTTTGATCCCCCACGACAGAGGGGAGATAGAGGGAAGAAGTGTGCCGATTGCCAAAACCCCCCAACCAGTTGGCTCAACAGAGAAAGTAGCGTCTCTAAGAACTGCCAAGCACAAAAGACCAAAATAAGCAAGAATGCCTCTCTCATTTTCCTTACAGGCCGAAACCAGAGTCAGCTAGGCAGGTGGAAACACCAGGAGGGAAGAGAGAAAAGATAAGAGCCTCAGCTTCTTTTCATGACTGGCTCATAGCAAAACAGAGCTGGAATGTGGTAAACTTTGAATACTTGAATCACAAATAGTATTCACTTGACACTATTTTTTGTGACTAGAAATAACTGAAGTCCTTTATCTCTGAAAGTACTTCAAAGAATCATGGGAATTATTTTATGCGTTGTCCAAAACATCAGAAAAAAACTAGCCCTCTAAAATTAGTTGCCATGGAATAAGGACTGGGGAGAAAAAATACAGTGGTTTTGAACTATATTCTATGAGGTCTTCTTTTTAAACTCCATGGAGCACATTCAGAAGTAAAAAAGAATGGATTAGTGAATTAACCAAAAAAAGAGTGAATAAGTTAATAAAACAAACAAAAGTGAATCACAAGCACGTTTCCAATTTAGGGCATCAATAGCTACATTAGTCATATAGTTTCCTTTCCTGCTAGACTCTTCCAGCTCTTTATAGTTATTTTTCAAATATATCCCATATTTATGAATTTATTACTTTACATATCTTTTTACTGAAAATTTCTTGAGGCTAGGGACTGTTTATTTTATTTAAAAATCATTTGCATTATTTAGTAACAAATTATGTATTTAGAAGATACTTGTGAAGATTAAACTTTCTGTAGTAAATTGGCTTTTCATACATTCAGATGCCCATCCTTACTTATATTTATAAATTTGTAAAGGCATTGTCATTTATACTTTTAAGCTTTCTTTATTATTAGACATATAATCTATTTAAAGTAATGGATGAAACTTAAGTGACATTAATTTCTGTGAGTAATGGCATTTTCAAAATTATTACATTAGAAATCACCTAAATTTTATCTGATTTTATTACTTAAATTTATATTTACTTTATATGACAATAAATTTATAAAATGCATTCTCATAGATATATTAACATTTAGCTAAATTAAAAGTGTTACCTTCATGCAAATAGATAAAATATAGGTGAAACAAATAAAAATGTTATGACCTGTTGCTATCTGTAGACAGATAATTCTGGGAAATCAGTAATATGCTATAAATATTTTCCATTGGCATTACCAGTTTCCTTCCAATTTCTGTCTGGAATATTTTTATCTTTATTTTTTTAATTGACAAATAAAAATTGTACATATTCATTGTGTACAACATGATATTTTGAAGTATGTATACGATTTGGAATAGCTAAATTAAGCTAATTAATATATGAATTACCTCACATATTTATTATTTTACATGGTGAGAACACTTATCTATTCTCTCAGGGATTTTCAAAAATAAAATACATTGTTATTAACTATAGTAACCATGTTGTACGATAGATCTATTGAACTTATTCCTCCTATCCAATAAAATTTTATAACCTTTTACCAACGTCTACCCTCCCCGAGCTCCTGGTACCATTCCATTCTCTACTTCTATTAGTTCAATTTTCTTAGATTTCACATATAAGTGAGATAATATGGTATTGTCTTTCTGTGCCTGGCTTCTGTCACTTAACATAATATCCTCCAGGTTCATTCACATTGCCTCAAATGACAAGATTTCCTTCTTTATAAAGGCTGAATAGTGATTTCATTGTGTATATATACCACATTTTCTTTATCCATTTGTTGATGGATACTTAGGTTGATTCCATATCTTAGCTATTGCAAATAATGCTACAATGAACATAGGAGTGCAGATATCTCTTCAACATATTGCTTTCATTTTATTCGGATATATACCCAGTTGGGATTGCTGGATCATATGGTATTTTTATATTTAAGTTTTTGAGTAACCTGCATTTAATTTTCCATAGTGGCCGTACTAATTTCATTCCCACCAACAGTGTGCAAGTGTTCATTTTTTTCCACACCAAAGCCACACTTATTATCTTTCATCTTTTTGATAATAGATGTTCTGACAGGATTGAAGGGTTATCTCATTGTGGTATTAATTTGCATTTATCTGATAATTATTGATGTTGAAGCTAAAAGCCTTCTGTGCAGGCCAGGAGATAATCAACAGAGTGTAGAGACAACCTGTAGAATAGGAGAACATATTATCAGACATCTGAAAAGGTGTTAATATACAAAATAATTAAGGAACTCAAATAACTCAATAGCAAGAATACAAATAATCCAAATAAAAATGGACAAATGATCTGAATAGACATTTCACAAAAGAAGACATACAAATGGCCAACAGGTGTATGAAAAATGGTCAACATAACCAATCAGAGAAATGCCAATCAATTCAATAATGAGATCTCTCACCTCAATTAAAATGGCTATTTAAAAAAAGACACAAAAATAACAGATGCTGGTGAGGATGAAGGGAAAAGGGGAACACTAGTACGCTATTGGTAGGAATGTAAATTAATATAACCACTATGGAAAAAAGTATGGAAGTCCCTAAAAAAACTCAAAAGAGAGCTACCATATGATTTAGTCATAAAAAAAGAATAACATTTTGTCATTTGTAGCAACATGGATGGAACTGGAAATCATTACGTTAAATGAAATAAGCCAGTCATGGAAAGACAAATATTGCATATTCTCACTTATATATGGGAGCTAAAAAAGTTGATCTCATAGAAGTATTGAGTAAAATGATGGTTACCAGAGGCTGAGGAGGGTAGGGGAAAGAGAGGGATGAAAAGAAGTCAGTTAATGGACATAAAAAAACAGTTAGAAAGAAGGACTAAGTTTCAGTGTGCATCTATGAAAAAATATACTTATTATAACATTTGTAATATTATAATATTTATTGTATATTTCAAAATATGAAAGAGAAGATTTGTGTTCTTTGTGTTCTTTGTGCTCCTAACACAAAGAAATAATAAATTTTGAGGTGATGATTATCCTAATTACTCTGATTTGATCATTATACATTGTATACATGTATCAAAATATCACATGTACCCCCTAAATATGTAGTTATTATGTATCAATAAAAATCTAAAAATATAACATTTTTACAGTATCTACATGAAGTATCATATATTTGAATCTTCTATTTTTAATAATCGCCATAGCATACACATTAGACAGAATTATTTTAATGATTACTTCAACAATAGCAATCATAATAATTTTGGTAAACATCAACATATGTATGTATTTTTCAGATTCCATATGCATTTCCATCATGCACTACAAAACTGTTAGTATTTTTAAATTGTGGGATATTAATATTTATGCTTTGAATTTGAGAATTATAAAGAGAGTTTATGTTGTATACAAGAGCATGAGAAATAAAATAGGCAAGAAACTTTGATAAAGGCTAACCACAGAAACTTTAGGCTGTGTGGAGGTGAAGCTTAACCAGCCTCATGGAAGTCTTCAAAGATAGTCCTGTCAGGATAAATAAGGACAATTCAAGTGATGGAGCTGTACTTCAATTTTCTAAAATGAATTTAACCATGTTCCACATCAGAGAGTCTAATTGCTAAGGTGAAATGCCACAGGATAGGTATGGACATGAAATAGGTAGAAAATTGGGCTCTTAACCTAGTGACAAGAAGTTTAAAAGTGGTATGATGAGTTCTTTACTCTCAGAAATGATTTGAAGATTTTTAGTGGGAAAGAGTAGCTCTAGAGATTTTCTGTATTATTATTTTTATAGTCCTGTTGGAAAAGTTTATCCAAGTATAATAAGTTTAGAGAATGCTTTAGCGATGATGTGTTTCAGTTTCAATATGAGTCGGGAGCATTCTGTTATACAGAATAGTTCACTGCAGGTATGTTCAAGTTGACGGCCTTCCATTAATTTTAATGTCCAGAAAAGACATTAAAGAAAGAGATCAGGATTTTATTTTATGTGAAATTTTATCTTTTGGAAAATGTAAGCTATCAGATTATATATAGTAAATTGAAGAGACATGTATTACATGCAATCATAGTGAACTATCTGCTAAATCTCACTACAGTGTAAACGTTATGAGAGTGGTAAATTTCCCCCTTTTCTCTACCTGCAATATCATCAGGCCCATAGTAGGAATGCACACAAAAATTTTGTTGAAAATACGTACATAAGTTAGAAAAAATTATGACCAAAAGTGATTTCTTTTTTATTTCCCATATGTTCCTTTACATCTCTACATTCTCCAAAAGAATAAGCCATGGATAATGTTAGCAACTCAAAGTTGAAAATGGAAAACAAATTATGTCCTTTTAAGATCCAGAAGAGAAAAAAACACTACATAAATTTAAAAAGGAAATATTTGCTCTATTTACATTGCAATAGAGAAAGAAAGCTTATTTAGTCAACCAAATGTTGTAGTCTCCAACCACAGTAAGGAAAGGAGGCACCTACGGGCTAGGAGGCCAGAGCAGGAGAAAAACCTTAACCCACAGCATGGCCATTACGTCGTTCCTATGGCTACTCAGCCCTGGTAGATCGGTGTTCTGCGATCCGTATGACACCACTGAGATACATCCAGGCAATCCCATTTCCTTGACCTGCCATCTTTCGGTTACTCACCTCTAATTTACGTTATGACACACGACTCATCTCTTTGGGGAACTTGAGAATGAGAATCAGAATTTGCTTAATTTCAGGGTTACACATTATGCTTTTGAAATGTATTCCTCTGGGAATTAAATACTGCCATTAATGTCCTTTTAAAATGATGGGGTTTGTTTGGTTGGTTAGTTCTGTATTCTGTGTATTTACAAAGTCAATCAGATTGTGACTACTTATATTTACACTGAAATAATCTGAAGGTAAGCCTGTCTTTCTATGTAGGCAACAAATTCTGTAATTAAACCTGGGACTGGGCAAGGTATAGTATGGCTTAAGTGTTGTATGTTTTAGATACGAAAGAAAATGTTACTGTATTTTAAAATGTTAGTGCCACAAGGTAGTTTAGAAGGCACTAAATGAATGGCCAAATTTTTCATGTTTAAGTTATTACATTTAATTCTGTAGTTTGTTTGGAGTTTATTTTGGTCTATCAGGAAGGTAAAACTAATTCTATTATGTTTTTTGAGAAGAATAAGAAATTTTATCTTGAACATTTTTTTTTTTTGAGACAGAGTCTCACTTTCTTGCCTGGGGCGAGTGCCGTGGCATCAGCCTAGCTCACAGCAACCTCAAACTCCTGGGCTCAAGCGATCCTACTGCCTCAGCCTCCCAAGTAGCTGGGACTACAGGCATG